>JABUOV010000044.1:105000-145000 GCA_025617405.1 Perca schrenkii
GTTTTCAGTTTAAAGGTATTTTTGTACTAGATTTCTGTGTTACTGTAAAACAGATACTTCAACACAATTAGCTGGGTTGGTTGGCTTTCTATTTAAACTGTAGTGAAAAACATGGGCACTTATTAATAATGTCATGTTTTCAGTTTAAAGGTATTTTTGTACTACATTTGTGTTGAAACAGATACTTGTCCATACAATAACATATGTGTTGGTTGGCTTTCTACTTAAGCTGTAGTGACAAATACAGGCAGTAATTAATATTGTAATGTTTTCAGTTTAAAGGTATTGTTGTGCCAGTACAAACATGATCAATAATAGCATTTATTTAATTTAGTTTTTATTTTTATGTAAGTGTTAATTTCTTAGTGTTTCTGGCAAACACGTTATCTTTTGAGAGCTGTGGACATTGAAATGTTTTAACATTGTTATTCAGCATTCAACTAAATAAATAGTTGAAGTTGTGTCAGACAATTGTTTATATTGTGTTAATGCCACTTAAAGGGGTGATAGAATGCAAAACTGATTTCACCCTGTCATAGTTGAATAACAACAGTTCGGTGGGTAAATAGGACATACATAGAAGCTCTAAATCCCACTGACACCCCTTTACTATGAAAATCTCATATTTTGAAACTGCCGCTGAAAACGGGCGAATCTCAACAAAGCTGGAAGTTGACGTCAACATCCCAAAAACCGGAACCTTTGTCAGCCCATGGGTGTATTAAAGTGATGGTTCGGAGTAATTCACTCTAGGCTGCTTTGCAGCTTGACCGCGAGCCAAACAACCCCCAATCAGCTGTCTCCCCCTTCTTATTACGTTGGTCGAGTTAGCTTTATCAGCTAGTTAGCTTACTACAGGCGCTAATGGACCCATGTTTGTATGTCGTAAATAAACCCACTAATAATGCCCAGATTGATACCAAACGGCTACACTAGTACAAATATGTTATGAACTTATAAAACAAGATCACAACATACAGTATATGGCCGGAAGAGACTACCAAGAAGGAAGCGAGAGAACAGCAGAATAGATCAAGAAAATGGCAGAGTCAGAGGTGAGCATCGAACGCGACAATGAGTGGCTCAGTTTCGAAGGTCGACCGTACCTATTTGAGCCTGAATACACAGACGAGGAGCTACAAGTAATGGAGGATAATCGGAGAGCTGCAGAAGAGGCTGCGGAGATCGCGGAGGTCCCAGACACACCAAACAGATGTGCAGCTGTGGACAATGTCAGCCCATGGCTACAGAGGAAGAGTGTTTGTGTTGTAGGGAGTCGGACGTGTTTCGCCAATGCCTCGAAAACTCAGAGGTTGCTGTGTCACAGCAATGGATAACTTTCTGGCACTAATAAACCCAGCTGTTGTACGGACATTTTTTAACATACCCAAAATCAACTGGAAGAGAAGACCTGTTCCAGAGGGACCCGACGAACAATTATCTGCAAAGTAAGTACACAATTACTTATTTTCGTCAGTGCTCTAATCAATTTTTGTGAGTCTCAAATTGCAGAATATGACTGCCCCTTTATTGCTCTTGCTTTCTTATTTCCACTCCTAGACAGTGTAGATTGGTGGCATATCGGATCGTCTTGGAGTGGGGATTACAAGGTGAGCGTCTGGGGCGCAAGGAGAGGAGAGTCATGCCTAGTTGTGTGGTGACCACAATTAGGACCAAGTACCCGTCCCCCACCGGTGATTACAGGAGTTTTCAGGAAGCAGAGGAATTATTGAGAATTATCTGATTTTGCAAATAATGTCATGTAAATAATGTAAATTTGTACCCTAGAAGGATGTCAATGTCAATTTTGAAGTTATAAATAAAAGTAGTTGGTAAGATGTATAAAGACTTGTTTATTGACAGAATTATATACAGAACTACAAAAAACTTGGGAATAATAAATCAAAACAAATAACGTCCACAACAAATAACAAAATTTCACTGGGACTTGAACCGAGATGTGGATTGTTTCAACAGCTCTGGATTGTCCGGCCTAGGCACAGGGGCAATGTTCTTTAGAAGCCTTTTCCGGCAAGGTGGAGGACGGGGCCAATCTTCAAGATTAATCTCATCCCTCATCTTCAGAGTGTGGTCCATGAGGTCTTGGCGGAATAGTTGCGCACCTCTCTCATACACGGGCCTAGCAATCCACTGATGACTGGCCTTTGAGTAGGCAAATACAAATTGGGGTTGTCCTATAAAACAAAATGTAATAACAAATTAGGTAATACAGTGTAGGTGTACATATGGTCAAGTATTTGCACAAAGCACAACAGATTTATCTATTTTTTTTCTGTAGCTGACATTCCAAAATTCACTCAATTTCACTTTCAGGTCTTATTCAGATCATTTTAGGATAGCAGTGATTTTAGTAGAAGATGTAGGCATTTACCTTCTTTTGTTTTGGCCTGCTCCTTGCCAACATTGGCGTTGTGGTCCATGACCGCAAGTTGTGTTCTGGCCAGCATTGCGTCGTATGAAAAGTGAAGCCTTTTCTGAGTATACTTCAGCATTGACGAATGAAAAACTTCCAGGGACCCTGTGTAGGTGCAATGCAACCCCATACAAATATTAGCCATAAACATGATAACGTACTTTTAAAAATGATATTTACAGGAGCCTCTTTACATTGTGTACCTAAATGTCTTAGAGTGAAAGTGCAGCAAAGCTTGTGTTGCAAAATAACTTTTGTCATAGATCTAAAATAAAGTGGATTTTAGGGGGAAACAAATTTTGTAGACATACCTGTGTGTTTGAACAGTGCCATCTGCCGCAAGTCTCGCAGTATGTTATTTTCCAGGACTATACTTTTTAAAGCCCGGTATGCTGGGGAATCCACGGTCATCCACCTTTTCCTCTGTTGTTCGTTGGCTGTCAGAGGGGCATGATGGCACGTTTGTTGTATGCCGTCTTCCTCCCATCTGTGTATGCCAACAATGTGTTGGAGCAGGGATTTCCACCGACGCACACACTCCTGGAATGGTTATAGGAGATAATCGTTAACAATTTTTTCTGAATGTTTTTGTGTAATATTTGGTACTATAGCACCACTGCCAAATGATAACAGAGAGTTGTTCTTACCTCACCATCTCCGTGACTGGAGCTACAAGACCAGTATAAGTGATTACTTATAGACTTCAGCCAGCTCATTAGGTCTTTATTTTCCCTCTTGTTTGCTGCATTGACTAGCTTCTTCTTGACACCTAAATGAAAAAACAAGATGGATTTATTACGATCAGCATTTTACCAAATGCACACAAGTTAGAAAACATGGTGTGATATTGTTAGTTCTTCTGGTAGGCATAACACTTACTCTTGTTGACGTGCCATGCGTCAAACTCGTGCCGAATGCCATTGTAGGTCTCCCTCATAATTTTACGTATCGATGGTGCTCTATCAGTAGTGATGACACCGACATCCACACCTATGGTCAGGAGGTGATCGAGGCCTCTTTTGAATCCCATCGCCTCCATGGCTACTGAACTGGAAGCCTCCGTAACCTATGGAATAAAATGTTCATAGTTGACAGACCATAAATGCTGTGAAGCAATCAAATACCCGCATCTTTTTGTGGATTATTTTGGAAATGATTGATGCATGCTGGTTTACCTGAACTAATTCAAAGTGGACAATCTCCTTTGTGGCATCATCCATGAAGGAGTAAGTCGAATACTTTGCACTGAAACCTATAACAAAAAAGTATTGACATTAATACAGATGAATGCAAATTAATATAAATGTTTTTCTAAAGTTTACTCACATTACTCTAAATGCTTACCAGGGCTGTCACACCGCGCATCTCCAGCCAAGGCAATTTTTTCTTCTGTGTCAGCGAGTTGTTTCAGGCGTTCAATTACCTGGTCCTGCTGATTTTTGTATGCATGGTTGATGACTGGGATGAGATACTTTGACTGTACGGACTAGAACTGAGTTTTGCCAGGGATTAGGAGGTTTAGCAGAAATGCCCAGTCTCTGATATCTGTATACGTGGCTCCGGTGAATAATATGGCGGCAGAGGTGAGTAAATTATTTCTGCCCATCTTCCTCTGGTCTGGGCATGATTGCCATAAACCATTGTGTCCTTGTAGGCAGGTCCAGCGTATTTTTAATTGGCTTCCGTGTTTGGTCCATTTGCTCCGTGCCATGGAGATTCCACAAAGGCAGCATGTTTGAAACATTTGCATTATGCTCGATTCATCCACTATCCACTTTCTCTCTGACCATCCATTTATTGTGCCATGGCTGGATGTAGAGGCCGAGCCTGAGTCTGATGGGGAGGGGTCACTTGGTGGCTTGTAGCTGTCGTCCTTAGGGTCGTCTAATCGACATTCTCCAAAACTAGTACTCATTTCTTGAAGAGAATCCTCTTTTTCTTCCTATGGAACGACAGGGATAAAGATAGTTGAGTTATGACAAAAAAGTAAGGTTCCACTTCAGACTTTTAACAACGTAAACAAAGTTTATATTTAGGCAGGAGAGAAGCACATGATGCACTCACTTGTGAAATGATTACAGGACCAGCATGAGGGGGAGGGCATGATGCTGATGTAGCCCCCAATTCCTTGCGATGAAAAACAAATTCAGCATACAGTAAATTCAGTGATCAATTACAGTGACAAAACCTGCAATGCAAAGCTTGTGTAGTGTATTACTTTGATAGCCTGTATTACCTCAGAAAGATTCCATGTTGGAGGGCGGGCCATGTATGTGCCGGACAGAGAACGCTGGGTACGTGGTCTAACTACAGCTGGTTCCGGACTCAACAGGGATAATGGTAGGCCAAAGGACAGGCTCTTAGATGTGGACTGTCTCACACTGGTGTCCTGGCTCTTTGTGGGGGTAGATTGAGGCAGTCCAATCATGTCTGATTCGTCAATTACCACCTGGCCAGACTGTTGCTCTCCAGCCTAAAATGTGGAGGACATTCAACACAGCAATGTATTATAAATAAAATATGACAGGACACAGTTATTGTGCTATGCCAACATAATATATATTTATGTCCAACACACACGTTCACCCCCACCCCCCAACCATCTGAGCTTACACAATAGATCAGGGTTGTTCTACTTTCCTGAACAACAAAATAAGCTTGCTCGATTTTTCCAATGACTCAAAAGAGACAAATCTACAGTTGTGATGACATTTTGAAAATGGTAATGCAAAAACTTTCTACATTTTATAAGTTACTTGTGACTGCATAGAAACACCAGGTATTTCATTATGCCCCCTCCCCCAATCTACCTCCACACAAACACTTTATCAGCAAAATACTAACTTACCTCATCTATGTCCGCTGCCGGTGGTCCCACTCGTGGAATAGCGTTCCTTTTCAGAAGTACTCTAGTCGACATTTTGGGCTCCTTGACTTTACTAGGATGATAAAAGTCGTCATCATCGAAATGTCTGCTACACACATGGTAGCGCTTCTTTTTTAGCGTCTCGAGTGGCGTTGTGATGTCCATTTTGAGAACGACAAGCCACTGTTGTAGAAGCTCCGGGTCTTTGTATTGAAACGGCAGATCATGGAACGTCTCTGGATTGAACTTTTTAGCTTTTAAACCGCAGCCAGGATATATACAACTGCGTGGCATCTTGTCCTATCGCCTCACGCTGCGGTAGCTGCTTCTGCTGTTCACTCGCTTCTTGATTCTTCTTTACCATTTGTCTCTTCCGGCAATATATGTGCTCTGTGTGTGATCTCACGTGATGTCGCGGGATCTCGCGCTATAGCAGCCGTGAGGAGTATCTATCAGGCAAGTGTTATATAAATATACTTCTGGTGTAGTTACAAACTTTGTAATGCCTCGTTTTATAAATTCATAACATATTTGTACTAGTGTAGCCGTTTGGTATCAATCCGGGCATTATTAGTGGGTTTATTTACGACATACAAACATGGGTCCATTAGCGCCTGTAGTAAGCTAACTAGCTGATAAAGCTAACTCGACCAACGTAATAAGAAGGGGGAGACAGCTGATTGGGGGTTGTTTGGCTCGCGGTCAAGCTGCAAAGCAGCCTAGAGTGAATTACTCCGAACCATCACTTTAAGAGAACGGTCACGCCCCAACATTTACATAGGCTACACAACTGACCTGAGATCAGGTAGAACATTTACATAGGCTAGACAACTGACCTGAGATCAGGTAGTACATTTACATAGGCTACACAACTGACCTGAGATCAGGTAGAATATTTACATAGGCTACACAACTGATCTGAGATCAGGTAGAACATTTACATAGGCTACACAACTGACCTGAGATCAGGTAGTCTTCTGAATCTAGGTCAGGCAGATCTCTGCTATTCCATTACAAAATTCACTTCTGAAACTTTATTATGCGATAAATCAACTATGTAAAGCTCAAATATGGGCCTTTTACGAAAATGGATGGCTAATTGCAAATTTTGTCCGACTGTGTCGGAGTTCAGCGGGCAGTGCTGCCTGTGTTGTTGCCTCGCCGCCCAGCCTGCCTTCCTTCACACACCCTGACCTGCTATGAGGTACTTGGAGCTCCGTTACGGCTTGCAGCCAACAGCACTCCATACCCGCGCAAAGTCACCGGTTTTTGGCAAATGGACTACCACACGCTGGTGCTCTGACAGAGCTCCAGGGCCTGCAGCTCCCCTCTTTCTGCTAAATGCCCGGTGTATGTGAGTGAGAGCGCAGTCAACGAGCTTTTTACGCCAGCATTCTCTTACCACAGGTTCCAGTTAATATTTTAATGTGTGTAATTTTAATGTGTTGAGTTATTTAAACAAACGATTGGGGAAATAAACGCTTCTTGTCCGCGAGTCTCATTGATAGAGCCTGCGGCTGGATGTAGCTCTATCAATGAGAGCTAGCTAGCCTCCTCTTAGAATTCCTCTGAAATTCACAAATATTCATTAACTTGAAATCGGACACCGTTGTTAGCTTTATAAGATATTTAGGGAGATGTTGTATAAGTGGCGTGACAAAATTCAAACTGTAAATATACACAAATTATGCGGAAAATTAAGCTAACTATCCGTGATTTGTAGCTAGCTACACATAGCTAGGATTGAAGGGACAGTCGTACATAACGAAACCCCCACTGTTCACAGAAATTCATTAACTTGAAATCGGACACCGTTGTTAGCTTTATAAGACCGTTAGAGATATGTTGTAGCTAACAACGGTGTCCTATTTCAAGTTAATGAATATTTGTGAATTTCAGAGGAATTCTAAGAGGAGGCTAGCTAGCTCTCATTGATAGAGCTCCATCCAGCCGCAGGCTCTATCAATGAGACTCACGGACAAGCGGCGTTTATTTCCCCAATCGTTTGTTTAAATAACTCAACACGTTATAATTACACACATTAAAAGATTAACTGGAACTGTGGTAACAGATTGCTGGTGCAACAAGCTCGCTGACCGCGCTCTCACTCATATACACCGGGCATTTAGCTAGCAGGAAGAGGGGAGCTACAGGCCGGGGTGTGTGAAGGAAGGCAGGCCGTGCAGCGAGGCAGCAACACAGGCAGCACCGGCAGCTGAACTCCGACACACAGTCTTACCAAATTTGCAATAAGCCATCAATTTTCGTAAAACGTCCCATATTTGAGCTTTATATAGTTGATTTCTCGCTTAAAAAAGTCTCAGAAGTGAATTTTATAACGTAATAGCCCGACAAACAATGTATAACTTTGCAATGAGACCTGCTGTCGAGTCTCCCATGTGTTTCTATGTAGTTTGCTCAAACCAATCAGCGCGCACCTCATTCTGAATATTCATGAGCATACCATATTTGGAAGAAAAGCTCTTGTTCCAAATAGAGCCATATTCACAGGGTAGTTAAGGGCCTAATAAAATAGCATTCGGGCAATTTTCAGCCCAACCAATGTTACATACCCCATTAGGAGACCATAAGGAACAGTGTAAAATACCCTATATAATCATTCTATCACCCCTTTAAAAGGTTTAAGGCAATCAGTTTCCTCAAATTAATTGAGTAGCCACAACAGAGTTTAAAGTTGTCACAACTAATGCATAATAATTTTCTTTCGTGGAAATAAACTGAGTAAATGAAACTTAAGTGGTATCATTTGTATAAAGAAGATGGATTTAAGTTGGTCTTACTTGAATCAGATAAATTATATTAACACATTTTTATTAAGTTTGGAGAAAAATACTTGATAGATATAAGTTATATAAAACTGAATGGAATTAGTACTATTAACTTTATTTACCCAAGTCATCTTAATAATAAGTAATTGAGTTACTTGGACACAAATAAAATATTTTTTATGCTTAAATTGTTTGAGTTAATAAACTTAAATTATTTAAGGCAATCGGTTTCCTCAAACAGTTTGAGTTGAACTAACTAATCAGGTTTTACAGTGTACATTGTCGTGTTTCTTTAGAAATAAACAGTGGACAGATGTAAAGTTATTCTCTGTCAAAGAGATGTCAGAATGAATGGGAGTCAATGGGATGCTAACGGAAGGTGATGGCTTGGTAGCATCAGAATGAATGGGAGTCAATGGGATGCTAACGGGAGGTGATGGCTTGGTAGCATCAGAATGAATGGGAGTCAATGGGATGCTAACGGGAGGTGATGGCTTGGTAGCATCAAAATGCAGCCATAGGAGCTACGAGTTCTGAAGCGAAGCTTACCATCTTGGTCAGGATTGAAGGAAAGATGACCGAACAGAGACATCCTGGAAGACATCCTGCTCTGGACCTCAGCCTGGACAACGACCCTAGGCCAGGGGGGAAAACTCAGTTTCCCAGAAGGCCACAGTGGAAAGAGAGGATCCCACCAAGGGCCAGACATGGAGAGGTTATTGACGGGCTTTTGGTACTGCATGTCACTTTATTTTAACATTTTGGGAGCTTCGTTCCTCATCTTTGTTGTTTTTGTTCTGACTTTTTTTGCTGCTTTTTCAGTCATTTCTGTACTCTTTGTCTCTTGGTGACCTGAAGCCCTAATTCTGCTTTGAATGTCAGGTAATTGCAGTTTAAAAAACACTTTCCTGTGTTTTTGGTTTTTTTACAGGCTGGCCAATCAGAGGAGAGCACACGCTGGCTGTCATTCAGCCAATCAGAGGAGAGCACACGCTGGCTGTCATTCAGCCAATCAGAGGAGAGCACACTCTGGCTGTCATTCAGCCAATCAGAGGAGAGCACACTCTGGCTGTCATTCAGCCAATCAGAGGAGAGCACACTCTGGCTGTCATTCAGCCAATCAGAGGAGAGCACACTCTGGCTGTCATTCAGCCAATCAGAGGACAGCACATGCTGGCTGTCATTCAGCCAATCAGAGGAGAGCACACGCTGGCTGTCATTCAGCCAATCAGAGGAGAGCACACTCTGGCTGTCATTCAGCCAATCAGAGGAGAGCACACTCTGGCTGTCTGACCCAGCTCGTCTCCTTGTTCTTCTTCTTGTGTCTGCGGCGGGACGATGCACACCAAAGGAAACTGGTAACACAACTTCAATAATATAAACATACTACATATTATACTTATACTTATACTACACATACAACATACTACATATTATACTTATACTTATACTACACATACAACATACTACATATTATACTTATACTTATACTATACATACAACATACTATCATTTAGTTCATTCATAAAATATATACGGTGACAAGCTCACACACCTTATTCATTATTTAGTTGTCTGTCTGTCTGTCTGTCTGTCTGTCTGTCTGTCTGTCTGTCTGTCTACCTGTCTGTCTGTCTGTCTGTCTGTCTGTCTGTCTGTCTGTCTGTCTGCCTGCCTGCCTGTCTGTCTGTCTGCCTGCCTGCCTGTCTGTCTGTCTGTCTGCCTGCCTGTCTGTCTGACTGTCTGACTCAGCATGAAGACGTTTTATTCTGAAATCATTTAAAACTAATAAATCCAGAAACATTCCACAGATTTATAGATAGATTAATAGATACTTTATTAATAGATATATACTGTATTAATACATAGATACTGTATTAATAGATACTGTATTAATAGATATATACTTTATAGATACATAGATACTGTATTAATAGATACTGTATTAATAGATATATACTTTATAAATACATAGATACTGTATTAATAGATATATACTGTATTAATAGATACTGTATATACTTTATAAATACATAGATACTGTATTAATAGATATATACTGTATTAATAGATAGATCCTTTATGAATAGATACTGTATTAATATATATATACTGTATGAATATATACTTGATGTTGTATGATTCCTAACTCAGTAACTATGACAACATGAGAGGATCTTTGAACCTGAGCTCCTCTTTTACAGTTTCTTCAGTGAAATGGTCTCTAACGTTGCTCTAACGTTGCTCTAGTGTTGCTCTAATGTAGCTCTAACCTTGCTGTGAAGATAACAGCTGTTAATGATCACTGATCTTCTCTTATACCCGAGGTCGTAGGGTTTGGTTCAACATGCCCCCCCCCCAGTGTAAACACATTAGAGCTAACAGAAAAGGTTCAGCGTCAAACACTTTTATAGATATATATATATATAGATAGATATATATCTACTGTATATATATACATATATATACAGTACAGGCCAAAAGTCTGGACACACCTTCTCGTTCAATGCGTTTCCTTCCTATTTACATTGTAGATTCTCACTGAAGGCATCAAAACTATAAATGAACACATATGGAATTATGTACTTAACAAAAAAGTGTGAAATAACTGAAAACATGTCTTATATTTTAGATTCCTCAAAGTAGCCACCCTTTGCTTTTTTTGATAACTCTGCAAACCCTTGGTGTTCTCTCAATGAGCTTCATGAGGTAGTCACCTGAAATGGTTTTACCTTCACAGGTGTGCTTTGTCAGGGTTCATTAGTGGAAGTTTTTCCCTTATTAATAAAAAAGCAAAGGGTGGCTACTTTGAAGAATCTAAAATATAAGACATGTTTTCAGTTATTTCACACTGTTTTGTTAAGTACATAATTCCATATGTGTTCATTCATAGATGCCTTCAGTGAGAATCTACAATGTAATATATATATATATATATGTATATATAAATATAAGTACTGTGCTCCCCTCAGCTGCTGCTCCTTCGAGGACTACAAACTGACCCATGAGTGGCTCCTGAACCACACCAGTCACCGTCCCAAGGTGTTGGTGATCTGTGGCTCAGGCCTCGGCCTGCTGGCCGACAGAGCCGCCAACAAGCAGGTGTTCAGGTACCAGGACATCCCCAACTTCCCCGTCAGCACAGGTGAGCCAAGCCCCGCCCACTGCAGCCTGTCACGCTGCTTTACTCATATATCAATCCTTCCAGAAAAATCAAGAGGTTTTTTGTGATTGTTAAGGGTACAAGTCATTGATTATGCGGCAGGTTTTCTTAAAAAATGCGATGGAATATGCTCTATATGACACAGCATGGTACAACAGCGGACTCAAATGCACGACTAGGAGAGGTAGTCACAGGTAACAGTCTTTATTGTTCCGAGAACAAAATGCAGGCAAACGTACAAAAAACCGCAGGCAAAAATCGTAGACAAGAAACAAGGCAAAAGGTGGAGAAAAACTGGGAAAACAACTCTGGGGAAACAACACTGGGGAAACTAACACTGGGGAAACAACACTGGGGAAACAACACTGGGGAAACTAACACTGGGGAAACAACACTGGGGAAACTAACACCGGGAAACTAACCACCGGGGAAACTAACACTGGGGAAACAACACTGGGGAAACAACACTGGGGAAACAACACTGGGGAAACAACACTGGGGAAACAACACTGGGGAAACTAACACTGGGGAAACAACACTGGGGAAACTAACACTGGGGAAACAACACTGGGGAAACAACACTGGGGAAACAACACTGGGGAAACTAACACTGGGGAAACAACACCGGGGAAACAACACTGGGGAAACAACTGTTGGGGACCAAGAGTCTGGTTAAACCTGATTTTAACCAAAAGGCCTCAGATTAAACTGACCTCTGGATACAAGACACACATGTGTTCAGAGACAAGGGGGCATGTGGCCAAGACAAAGGAATTGGCCTGTATGTAAACCTCAAAGCCTGGTTAATTCACACCTCTATGTGAAAGGGCCAGCCAGAAGGGAAACGCCTCACAACTGACAGGAAGTCAAAGGACTACAGAAGTGTAGTTTTTCAGCTTTCAAGAGTTTTGAGTCTTTCTATTGGTTCAGCGGGACCATAAACACAGCAGGGGGTCTGAACCTATAAATAACCTGACCCTAGGAAACCCCCTCGTCTTCCGTTGCAACTCCGTTGCTGAGGGGAGCGCGCAAGCGTTTGTGCTCAACTTCCATTTTCTGGAGAAAGTGGATTTTATTTCGGTGGATCCTTGAAAAACGCACCAGTGTTTTTCATAACTGCAGTGAGAAGGAAACAACGTTTTTCTTCTCAAAGTCGACCAAACTCTTCCCCCTTACTGCCTTTTTTGGAGGAAGTTGCTCAGTGGCTGCTGACGAGCGGCCCGAGACCCGTTCTGTTTCATTTCGGTGGAAATCGATGGACAGGAATAAACGGACTGAACACACCGTAAGGAGGCTTACGTCTGGGCAGAGATAAGTAGTGTGTTTATTAATGAGCAAAGGGTTCGCTACCCATGTGCCATTAATGTGATCTGATTTAATCGTGTACTGGCCATATGCGATTATTAATCTGTTCTGTGAATGTATAAATTGATCATTATACTCGTTGATTTATGTTGTGTTAAAGTAGCTGGGTTAAAACCGTAATTGCTATCTGCTAAGTCACTCCTTTCATGGAGTTTTAATTACTGTCGGCGAGAAACTCGCGAAAATCAGCTGGTAGCTACTGGAGTGGGTATAGTGACGTTTTCCTCAGCAAAACCAGAAGTCTCAGGCTGTCCTAACTAAACGTTAGCCCAGACCTGAGTAGCTGAGGGGAACTGGGTCATTATCGATAACTGAGATCAGAGTGCTCTTTTCTTTACTCTTCTCCTCTTTCTTCTTCTACTAACACACACACACACACACACACACACACACACGACATAGACTAGCCGCATTAGCTCCCGAGCTAACGCAGTAGGCTAGCCTCACACGTGGAATCTGCAGGGAATCTACTTTACGTTCGTAAAAGAGCTAAACAGGAACTAGCTACCAGATCGGCTAAGCGTGGGTGTTGCCTAGCAACCCCCTTGGCTTCTTCAGCTCCTCCCGTGCACCCAGCACCACTACCGCCCTCTTGAGGCTAAATAGTTTTGTGCAGCTCACAGGAGCAGCCATTTTTGGAGTTGTTCTGGGGGTTTAGAACTACACTCCGACCCCCGCCACTCCTTTTTCACTCACTCTCTCACACACACACACACATCACACACACACACACACACAGACACAGACGTGTCCATGTTGCTTTTGTTTTGCTTTGTTTTTTGGTTGTGATATTATAAAAAGGTATATGAGTTTATTATTGAAGAATTATTGTTTAGCTACTGATAATTGTGAAGTTAATAAATCTTATTATGCTTAATTAGCAGTTGCTTGTGATTATTAGTGTACTAGTTGTGACCACTGCTGGGCAAACAGGTCCGTTGCTCGAATTCACCCTTCCCTTTATTTCCTTTTTAAAGGATTTACACAGAAATGAGACTGATCCACAGTTTGATTATTGGTCCCTGATTTGCAGGGTGGTGCCCCGTTTTGATTGTTTGTCGATTTGATAAAGTTATTAATAACCATATTCATAACTTTATTAATATTGATAAAAAATCTTTGATAATTTGCCAATGATCAAATCTGTACCATAAGGAAATCCAACACAACACTGGGGAAACAACACTGGGGAAACTAACACTGGGGAAACAACACCGGGGAAACTAACACTGGAGAAATTAACACTGGGGAAACAACACCGGGGAAACAACACCGGGGAAACAACACCGGGGAAACTAACACTGGGGAAACAACACTGGGGAAACTAACACTGTGGAAACTAACACTGTGGAAACTAACACTGGGGAAACAACACCGGGGAAACAACACCGGGGAAACTAACACTGGGGAAACAACACTGGCGAAACAACACTGTGGAAACTAACACTGGGGAAACAACACTGGGGAAACTAACACTGGGGAAACTAACACTGGGGAAACAACACTGGGGAAACAACACTGGGGAAACTACCACTGGGGAAACAACACTGGGGAAACAACACTGGGGAAACTTACACTGGGGAAACTAACACTGGGGAAACTAACACTGGGGAAACAACACTGGGGAAACTAACACTGGGGAAACTAACACTGGGGAAACTAACACTGGGGAAACAACACTGCGGAAACTAACACTGGGGAAACTAACACTGGGGAAACAACACTGGGGAAACAACACTGGGGAAACTAACACTGGGGAAACAACACCGGGGAAACAACACTGGGGAAACAACACTGGAGAGAGTGACTTTCATTCAACTACAATCTGGCACTGCGGAGTATTTATGAATGGGGACTGGGGAGTATTTACGAATGGGGACTGGGGAGTATTTACGAATGGGGACTGGGGAGTATTTACGAATGGGGACAGGGGAGTATTTACGAATGGGGACTGGGGAGTATTTACGAATGGGGACTGGGGAGTATTTATGAATGGGGACTGGGGAGTATTTATGAATGGGGACTGAGGAGTATTTACGAATGGGGACTGGGGAGTATTTATGAATGGGGACTGGGGAGTATTTACGAATGGGGACTGGGGAGTATTTATGAATGGGGACTGGGGAGTATTTACAAATGGGGACTGGGGAGTATTTATGAATGGGGACTGGGGAGTATTTATGAATGGGGAAGCTGACAACACTTGTGCTACAACCTGGCACAATGCATCTCTCCTTGTTCTTACACAAGGTTAATGTTAACTTGTGCATTGTCGCTGTTTTAAATAAAATGAATCTAAACAGGTGAAACACATTAGGGGAGGATGATTAGTGACCTGGGATAGGAGTGACTGATGATTTCAAAATAAAACAGGAAGGGCAAATGAACAAACAAAACACAATAAAAGCAGGAACATGACAATCTATGATATTTATGCAGTTTAATGCGATGAAATTGCAGGAACTTGTAAAAACTGCAGTTTGATGAAAAGAGAAAAAACAGTGACCCCCCCCCCCCACACACACTCCCAACATCCAGATTTTTGATGATTTTCATGTCACCAAGTGACATCACTTCATAACGTTCCCATGGCAACAGGGGGAAATGGCTGCTCTTGTGTGAAGTAAACTCAACATTTTACACCTTTCTGCCAGTCCCTCCAGAAAACCTCATTATGCGATCGCATAATTCAACGCAAAATCAGCCAAAGTCCTCATACTTATGGGGGGGGGGGCACTTTCGCCGCATAAATTGCTGATTTCTTCGCAACATATGCGGAGCTTGCATGATTTCATAATCCCCACATTTTCGTAGCAAAAAATTCCCATAATATATCTTAGCAGAAACTTTAAAAATGTTGAGTTTGCTTCACACAAGAGCAGCCATTTCCCCCTGTTGCCATGGGAACGTTATGAAGTGATGTCATTACATGACGTGAACATCATCATAAAGCAGGTGTTGGGGGGGGGGTTGATACTCTGAGTCTCTTTAGTTGATATCCAATAAGAAAGCTATGTTAATATCTGATGTCTACTCAGATCTCTTTGTTTAAGTGCTCCTGCTGTCTTTATTATTATTATTATTATTATTATTATTATTATTATTATTATTATTATTATTATTATTATTATATATTATTATTATATATTATTATTATTAAATATAGTATATTATTATATATTGTTAATGTATATATATTATATTATTATATATATTATATTATTTGTATATATTTTTGTATCTTATTTGTTTACTTATTGCATGACTGAATATCTGTAAACTATTTTTGAAAATGAAGTTTAAAAAATCAGGATGTTGGAGGGGGGGGGGGAGTCACTGTTTTTTCTCTTTTTTATCAAACCAGTTTTTACAAGTTCCTGCAATGTCATCACATAAAACTTCAATAAATATCATATAGAGCATATTCCATCGCATTTTTTAAGAAAACGTGTCGCATAATCAAGGATTTTTGCCCTCAACAATCACAAAAAAACTCTGCATTGTTCTGGAAGGACTGATTACATTTTTCAACTTCCTGCTAAGATATATTATGGGACCTTTTTTGGAACTTTTTTTGCAACTGATATGCGGGGATTATGAAATCATGCAAGCCCCGCATATTTTTTTGCGGAAATCGGCAATTTATGCGGCAAATGTGCGCCGTATTTGAAAAAAAAATATATATATCCATGTATATATGTATAAATAAATATATATATATATATATATATATATATATATATATATATATATATATATATATATATATATATGGCTGATTATGCATTGAATTATGCGATCGCATAATTGCGTTTTTCTGGATGGACTGACTGGGGTAATGTGTCTCTGTGTCTCTCAGTCCTGTTTCTTTGCTGATATAATGTGTCTCTGTGTCTCAGTGGCGGGTCATGAAGGCTGTCTGGTGTTTGGGACGATTGAGGACACTTCCTGTGTCTTCATGCAGGGTCACTTCCACCTGTACGAAGGTTACTCCCTCTGTCAGGTCAGATAACATTACACTCAAACATTATTTTACACTTGCTTTGGTAATATAATATAATAATATATATAATATAAAGGGTTGGTCTTATACACCTCGCCTTATTTCCGCTTTGCTCCCATCATAACTGTCTCCCTGTCTGTCTGTCTGTCTGTCTGCCTGTCTCCCTGTCTGTCTCCCTTTCTGTCTGTCTGTCTCCCTTTCTGTCTGTCTGTCTGTCTTGTCTGTCTCCCTGTCTACCTGCCTGCCTGCCTGCCTGCCTGCCTGTCTGCCTGTCTGTCTGTCTGTCTGTCAGTCTGCCTGTCTGCCTGTCTCTCTGTCTGTCTCCCTTTCTGTCTGTCTCCCTGTCTGCCTGTCTCCCTGTCTCCCTGTCTCCCTGTCTGTCTGTCTCCCTGTCTACCTGTCTGTCTGCCTGCCTGTCTCAGGTGACGTTCCCTGTGAGGATCTTTAAGCTGATGGGCGTGGAGTCGATGCTGGTGACCAACGCCTCCGGAGGGATCTGTCCCGACTTCAAGGTGGGAGACATCATGATCATCAAAGACCACATCAACCTGCCGGGCTTCGCTGGGCAGCACCCACTGTGTGGACCCAACGATGAGCGGTGAGACAGGCAGACAGACAGGCAGACAGACAGACAGACAGGGAGACAGACAGACAGGGAGACATCATGATCATCAAAGACCAAATCAACCTGCCGGGCTTCGCTGGGCAGCACCCACTGTGTGGACCCAACGATGAGTGGTGAGACAGGCAGACAGACAGACAGGTAGACAGACAGACAGACAGACAGACAGACAGACAGACAGGCAGACAGACAGACAGACAGAGAGACAGACAGGGAGACAGACAGACAGGGAGACATCATGATCATCAAAGACCACATCAACCTGCCGGGCTTCGCTGGGAAGCACCCACTGTGTGGACCCAACGATGAGCGGTGAGACAGGCAGACAGACAGGGAGACAGACAGACAGGGAGACATCATGATCATCAAAGATCAAATCAACCTGCCGGGCTTCGCTGGGCAGCACCCACTGTGTGGACCCAACGATGAGCGGTGAGACAGTCAGACAGACAGGCAGACAGACAGGTAGACAGACAGACAGGTAGGCAGACAGACAGGGAGACATCATGATCATCAAAGACCACATCAACCTGCTGGGCTTCGCTGGGCAGCACCCACTGTGTGGACCCAACGATGAGCGGTGAGACAGTCAGACAGACAGGTAGACAGACAGACAGACAGACAGGGAGACATACAGACAGGGAGACATCAGGATCATCAAAGACCACATCAACCTGCCGGGCTTCGCTGGGCAGCACCCACTGTGTGGACCCAACGATGAGCGGTGAGACAGTCAGACAGACAGACAGACAGACAGACAGGCAGACAGACAGACAGGGAGACAGACAGACAGGGAGACATCATGATCATCAAAGACCACATCAACCTGCCGGGCTTCACTGGGCAGCACCCACTGTGTGGACCCAACGATGAGCGGTGAGACAGGCAGACAGACAGGCAGACAGGCAGACAGGCAGACAGACAGACAGACAGACAGACAGACAGACAGACAGACATACAGGCAGACAGACAGGGAGACAGACAGACAGGGAGACATCATGATCACCAAAGACCACATCAACCTGCTGGGCTTCGCTGGGCAGCACCCACTGTGTGGACCCAACGATGAGCGGTGAGACAGACAGGCAGACAGGCAGACAGACAGGTAGACAGGCAGACAAACAGGGAGACAGGGAGACAGACAGACAGGGAGACATCATGATCACCAAAGACCACATCAACCTGCCGGGCTTCGCTGGGCAGCACCCACTGTGTGGACCCAACGATGAGTGGTGAGACAGTCAGACAGACAGACAGACAGACAGACAGACAGGCAGACAGACAGGTAGACAGACAGACAAACAGGTAGACAGACAGACAGACAGGGAGACAGACAGACACGGAGACATCATGATCATCAAAGAACACATCAACCTGCCGGGCTTCGCAGGGCAACACCCACTGTGTGGACCCAACGATGAGCGGTCTGACTACCTGTCTGACTACCTGTCTGACTACCTGTTCGTCTACCTGTCTGTCTACCTGTCTGACTACCTGTCTGTCTGTCTGTCTGCCTGTCTGTCTGTCTGTCCGACTACTTGTCCGTCTACCTGTCTGAATACCTGTCGGACCACCTTTCCGTCTACCTGTCTGACTACCTTTCCGTCTACCTGTCTGACTACCTGTCTGTCTACCTGTCTGACTACTTGTCTGACAACCTGTCTGACTACCTGTCGGTCTACCTGTCTGACTACCTGTCCGTCTACCTGTCTGACTACCTGTCTGACTACCTGTCTGTCTACCTGTCTGTATGTCTGTCTACCTGTCTGACTACCTGTCCGTCTACCTGTCTATCTATCTGTCCGTCTACCTGTCTGTCTACCTGTCTGAGTACCTGTCTGACTACCTGTCTGACTAGCTGTCTTTCTACCTGTCTGTATGTCTGTCTACCTGTCTGACTACCTGTCTGACTACCTTTCTGTCTACCTGTCTGACTACCTTTCCATCTACCTGTCTGTCTACCTGTCTGACTACTTGTCTGACAACCTGTCTGACTACCTGTCGGTCTACCTGTCTGATTACCTGTCCGTCTACCTGTCTGACTACCTGTCTGTCTACCTGTCTGACTACTTGTCTGACTACCTGTCTGACTACCTGTCTATCTACCTGTCCGTCTACCTGTCTGTCTACCTGTCTGACTACCTGTCCGTCTACCTGTCCGTCTACCTGTCTGACTACCTGTCTGACTACCTGTCCGTCTACCTGTCCGTCTACCTGTCTGACTACTTGTCCGTCTACCTGTCTGACTACCTGTCTGACTACTTGTCTGTCTACCTGTCCGTCTACCTGTCTGACTAGCTTTCTGTCTACCTGTCTGTATGTCTGTCTACCTGTCAGACAACCTGTCTGACTACCTGTCCATCTACCTGTCTGACTACCTGTCTGTCTACCTGTCTGACTACCTGTCTATCTACCTGTCCGTCTACCTGTCTGTCTACCTGTCTGACTACCTGTCTGACTACCTGTCCGTCTACCTGTCTGACTACCTGTCTGACTACCTGTCCGTCTACCTGTCTGACTACTTGTCCGTCTACCTGTCTGACTACCTGTCTGACTACTTGTCCGTCTACCTGTCTGTCTACCTGTCTGACTACTTGTCCGTCAACCTGTCGGACTACCTGTCTGTCTGCCTGTCTGTCTGTCTGTAGTTTCAGGATCAGGTTCCCCTGTATGTCTGATGCCTACAGTAAGGACCTGAGGCGCTGACTGACTACCTGTCTGACTACCTGTCTGTCTGCCTGTCTGACTACCTGTCTGACTACCTGTCTGTCTGCCTGTCTGTCTGTCTGTAGTTTCGGGATCAGGTTCCCCTGTATGTCTGATGCCTACAGTAAGGACCTGAGGCGCCTGGCTGTGGAGGTGGGCTCTGAGCTCGGCTGTCTGTTGTCTACCTGTCTGCCTGTCTGACTACCTGTCTGTCTGCCTGTCTGTCTGTCTGTCTGTAGTTTTGGGATCAGGTTCCCCTGTATGTCCGATGCCTACAGTAAGGACCTGATGCGCCTGGCCGTGGAAGTCGGCTCCCCTGTCTTTCTGAGTACCTGTCTGACTACCTGTCTGACTACCTGTCTGTCTACCTGTCTACCTGTCTGTCTGCCTGTCTGTCTGAAGTTTCGGGATCAGGGTCCCCTGTATGTCTGATGCCTACGGTAAGGACCTGAGGCGCCTGGCTGTGGAGGTGGGCTCTAATGTCTGTCTGTCTACCTGTCTGACTACCTGTCTGACTACCTGTCTGTCTACCTGTCTGTCTGTCTGCCTGTCTGTAGTTTCGGGATCAGGTTCCCCTGTATGTCTGATGCCTACAGTAAGGACCTGAGGCGCCTGGCTGTGGAGGTGGGCTCTGAGCTCGGCTGTCTGTTGTCTACCTGTCTGCCTGTCTGACTACCTGTCTGTCTGCCTGTCTGTCTGTCTGTCTGTAGTTTTGGGATCAGGTTCCCCTGTATGTCCGATGCCTACAGTAAGGACCTGATGCGCCTGGCCGTGGAAGTCGGCTCCCCTGTCTTTCTGAGTACCTGTCTGACTACCTGTCTGACTACCTGTCTACCTGTCTGTCTGCCTGTCTGTCTGCCTGTCTGTCTGAAGTTTCGGGATCAGGGTCCCCTGTATGTCTGATGCCTACGGTAAGGACCTGAGGCGCCTGGCTGTGGAGGTGGGCTCTAATGTCTGTCTGTCTACCTGTCTGACTACCTGTCTGACTACCTGTCTGTCTACCTGTCTGTCTGTCTGCCTGTCTGTAGTTTCGGGATCAGGTTCCCCTGTATGTCTGATGCCTACAGTAAGGACCTGAGGCGCCTGGCTGTGGAGGTGGGCTCTGAGCTCGGCTGTCTGTTGTCTACCTGTCTGCCTGTCTGACTACCTGTCTGTCTGCCTGTCTGTCTGTCTGTCTGTAGTTTTGGGATCAGGTTCCCCTGTATGTCCGATGCCTACAGTAAGGACCTGATGCGCCTGGCCGTGGAAGTCGGCTCCCCTGTCTTTCTGAGTACCTGTCTGACTACCTGTCTGACTACCTGTCTACCTGTCTGTCTGCCTGTCTGTCTGCCTGTCTGTCTGAAGTTTCGGGATCAGGGTCCCCTGTATGTCTGATGCCTACGGTAAGGACCTGAGGCGCCTGGCTGTGGAGGTGGGCTCTAATGTCTGTCTGTCTACCTGTCTGACTACCTGTCTGACTACCTGTCTGTCTACCTGTCTGTCTGTCTGCCTGTCTGTAGTTTCGGGATCAGGTTCCCCTGTATGTCTGATGCCTACAGTAAGGACCTGAGGCGCCTGGCTGTGGAGGTTTGCTCTGAGCTTGGCTGCAGTGACTTCATCAGAGAAGGGGTCTACTGTATGGTCAGCGGACCCAACTTTGAAACCATTGCTGAGGCCCAAATGCTGCGGATCCTGGGCTGCGACTCTGTGGGTAAGACAGGCACACACGCAGACAGACAGGAACACAGGCAGACAGACAGACAGACACAAGGCCTGTCTCAAGGCAGGCTGAAACTCCTAACAGACCCACTGGGACATGTGACCGTTAATCGAGATCTGAAGCAAATTTGGAGCAAACTTTCTATTCACCATCAATTCTCATAACACTGCCTGTATTCAACATCTACACAGCTTCAACATTGTCAGAAGTGAATTTAATGATAAAATAGCAGACAGAAATTGTTAAACAATCTTTGTTGTTTGCCGTTTGTGTTTGCTTGTGATTCTGATTGGAATGCGGGGAGTGTGAAGGGTACAACAGCTGGATCCTCCGAAATCTGTAAAAGGAGGCCACAACTGTGGACCGTATTTGAAGGAGCCCTCGAAATGAAATTAAATGGGACAGCCTTTGCTGCGCTGCTGTGACACTAGCGGGCTACGAATGCAGCCTCCGAAGGCTGCAGCCCCTGATTTGGGACAAAGCTATAGCTCTATAAATCAAAGCTATAAATCACAAGGACTATTAGATCCTCTTAATGTACCCCAGAACCCAAATAAACTTCTGAAGTACTTCTGAAACACACCAAGGCCCTTTCTCAAGGTGCCCTAGAGACTCCTGAAGGACCTCTACTCTGAAACACACCAAGGCCCTTTCTCAAGGTGCCCTAGAAACTCCTGAAGGACCTCTACTCTGAAACACACCAAGGCCCTTTCTCAAGGTGCCCTAGAAACTCCTGAAGGACCTCTAGGGCCCTATTTTAACGATCTGAAATGCAAGTATGAAACGCAAAACGCAAGTATCTTTGTGGGCGGATCTCGGGTGCTGTTGCTATTATGCTGGAGGGATGAATGAGTCTTGCGCCCGACGCAAATCTAAAATGGGTTGTCTGAAGTAGCTAGGTGTGGTTTGGGCGTAACATGAAAATAACCAATAAGAGCGTCATCTCACATTCCCTTTAAGAGCAGGCGCTTGTTCCATGGCGGATTGCTGTTATGACGGCCAGCGGGAGCTGTCTGGGATGCAGCAAAGTAATAAATGCCCGTCTTGTCCGGGTGGCGATGTTGCTGCTCCTCTCGTGGCATCTCCTCAAGTCTGGAGAGAATTGCTGCAGCCATGGAGCGTGGGCCTCC
The DNA here is from genome assembly GCA_025617405.1 of Perca schrenkii. NCBI lineage: Eukaryota > Metazoa > Chordata > Actinopteri > Perciformes > Percidae > Perca > Perca schrenkii. The sequence continues at coordinate 127,778 of JABUOV010000044.1, forward strand.
AAACACACCACCTGCTCCTGTTGTGCCCCTTCCTCCTCCCCCCACTCCATCTCCATCCACCCGCTCCATCAGGAGAGCATCGCGCATTACTCCCGGACCAGATCCCGCTGGAGTGTCCAATCCCACCGTAGTTCAACATCACATCTCCTTAAGTCCTCTAATATTTCTTCATTTATGTCATCAACACATCCATGATTCATGGAAATGTTGTGTCAAAACACAACAAGCCACAAAGAATGCTGGGACTTTTTGAGGACTGTACTGTAGAGTACCTCCTGAGCTATCCAAACACCTGAAGTACATTTTCAGTAATATTTTTCCTTTGTAATTATGTATGGTTTGCAAAAATGGGAACTGCTGCGTCCGTGTAGATGAGAGAAGTGTATGCACGTTGTGCACACGCTACATTATGGCCAAGCATGCGCCCCTAAAATAGCATCTGAATAACGCGCTACTGACTTTAGACTAGCGCCACTGACTTTAGACTAGGTTTTTCCTGGTCAGTGGCGGAATTGTTTTCTGAAACTGCAAAATAGCACTAGGGAACGTTTGCGCCGGAACACGCCTCCTCTTTTCGCTGAACCGCCCCCGGGAGTGCAAATACATTCCCTAATTTACCGACGTGCGTTTGTGGAGGGAAAAGTCCGCTGTGTGTCGGGTGCAATATAGGAATGATACATGTTGGTGTAAAAAGGCAATTGCGCTGAGTGCAAGATAGGGCCCCTACTGAAACACACCAAGGCCCTTTCTCAAGGTGCCCTAGAAACTCCTGAAGGACCTCTACTCTGAAACACACCAAGGCCCTTTCTCAAGGTGCCCTAGAAACTCCTGAAGGACCTCTACTCTGAAACACACTAAGGCCCTTTCTCAAGGTGCCCTATGAACTCCTGAAGGACATCTACTCTAAAACTCACCAAGGCCCTTTCTCAAGGTGCCCTAGAAACTCCTGAAGGACCTATATTGTGAAACACACCAAGGCCCTTTCTCAAGGTGCCCTAGAAACTCCTGAAGGACCTCTACTCTGAAACACACCAAGGCCCTTTCTCAAGGTGCCCTAGAAACTCCTAATGGAAGGACCTCTACTCTGAAACATACCAAGGCCCCTTTTCAGATGCTTCCCATATGTTCACAGAGACTGCCTATGAATAGTGTCTCAATGCGAGTGCCTACGAGATGTTACATTTGCAAATTCGAGCACAGTCACAGTCAGGTGGAAGGGTAATATGTCTAAAGCAGGACATGTTGTAAGAAGTCGAAGACAGGTTGATCAGGTATTGTGGTATGTTGCCGTTAAAGTGGTGATATGCTCCAAATGATGAGACAAGCTTTGTTAAAGTGAAGGAGATATGTCTGATGATGGTCGTGAGGTATGTATCATGCTTCAGCCTGTGCAGGCTCCTAGTAGTAGCCAGGCTCATGCATCTGCAGGGTCAGTTGTTATGATAGTAGACCAATGCACATTTTCAGACTGGTAGCAGTGTCAGTCGCGCACTTCCCGTAGTGACTAAGGGCACCAGTCACAATTGGATATTGCTCCTCGTCGTGCGTGCAAAGTAAATATTTGACGATATCAAGCCTGCCTGCACTCGGAAGCACTCGATCAAAACATTTCGGTCCTCCCTCCTTCTTCTTCTGTGAAGGAATTTACACGTAGAGATGTCAGTCACCTGTTGCCACCATTATTACTTCTGCCTTTCTGTTCAGCATGAATTACTTGCTTTATTGCTGCTTGGTTTCTGCCTCTGCTTATGTGCAACTGTGAGAAATCCAGGTATGACGATATCATGCTTTTGCTCTTAATTCATTGTAAATAATAACCACAAATGGCCATTGAGTTATTACAGTGGAGCAAGAATAAATGTGTCCAACTGACATATAACGTTAGCATAGAAAAATAGTCATAATATATGTGTATAAGAGTGTATTGCACATGCTGCATCACAGTGAATAGCAGAAGAGCAAAAGGGAGAGCGACAGTAGTTTAAAGTGATCCAGTGGTTTGGTCACAAGGGCCCTGTATTTCGATGATGAAAGCATTTGAGGGTGGACTTCAGACTCTGCAGACCCTTTACGGCAATCTTTGGGTACGGCTGTGGGACCCGTCATCGAGGCCCTATGTCTTCCTCTTTGTCAGCCAGCGGTACATCTGATCGCGCTTTCAGCCAGAGGCCTCTTGCACCGTGCTTTTCGCCGCCAAAGGCCAGCAGGGAAATCCTCTCTCTCCTCCCCCAGGTCGTTCTCCTTCCAGCAGAGGAGGACTTCCCTCAAGTTGGCAGCATTGTCCGTGTCCCTAACGATTATATAAGTCAGATCAGGACAGAAACAGCACTGTTAATATGATATAACATAGCATACATTAACGTACTGTAACACTACTACTAACGTTGGCAGCTTAATGTATATTTACCAGATCACACATCTAACGCTAAAATCGTCTGCAGTGAGGACGATAGTTTAAAAACAACAACCGTATACCACAACACATGTAACGTTAGCTAGGTTATAACTTATTTGCCAGTGGTAAAACCAAAGAGTATAGAAGTACCAGTAACTTCGCCGCTGTTAGCTAGCTAAGGTTGGCCAAAGCTTGCTTGATAGCACGTCAAATTACGATGCAAATAAACGTTCGCGGTAAAAAAATCATCACTGACTGCAAAATTATAGCCTCGTGAGACCGTCCTGATCTCGCGAGCTCCAGTTTTCCACTCGCAGATCAGTCTGGCATCTTGAGGCAGAGAAAATTTGGAGCCGTTAGCCACTTGACCGGGCCAATCAGCGTTGGTTTTGAGGTGGGTTTAGGTGGTGATAGACAGATGGTTTATCCAATCAGCTAACCACTATTTTCAGACAGCGGTCCGGGAACCTGAAATGGTGTCTTTTATTCCTAAATTCTCGTTACACAAACGGCAAATATCCTTTACCAACATGTTACTTGCTTGCTGAGCTAACGAGCTATGCTTTGCCTGCAGCAGCAGGGGCGGGCTTGTGGTTGTATTTTCATACGCTTCGTGGATCTGATTGGTTGATTTGGCCCGTCCATCACCAACATAGGTGATAGACAGATGCTTCATCCAATCAGCTAACCAGTATTTTCACCCCTTTCCAAAAGTTCTCCAACGGAAAGTTCCCAGATGGATATGCTGAGCAAATGCGAAGCAATCCATCTGGTGGAGTCAGGTTAGCAAAATTAACCACACATACATAAACAGGTTGCGTATATGTTAAACAAGTATAGCAAAAAGACTAATGTTGAACTTACATTTGGGTCTCGCTGTCGCGTATTCGGCCGCCATCATCAAAAGTTTTTCACCTTTTGTTTGCTCCCTTCCGCTACGTAGCCAAGATGGCGACCGTTGAGTGAGGAAAGTGTCCATCGATCCACACTCAACTTTTTCACCGTTATGAGTGCACCATCCGGGTACTTGTAGTGCACTGCATTTACCACACTTCGACGAGTTAAATTTTGAGTGTACTCAAATAGTTAGTATAAGTACAGAAGTGCGCGATTTGAGACACACCATTAGACTTCTCTTTATTGATGATTTTTCATGTTTTTTTGTCACTATTTCTGACGTTGTTTTGACATGCCTGTGTGTGTGTCTGTGTGTGTGTCTGTGTGTGTGTGTGTGTGTGTGTGTGTGGGGTGCTGCAGGTGTCTCTGGACTACAGCCGGGAGGAGAAGGTGAACCACGAGGAGGTTCTCCAGATCAGTAAGATGAGGGCTGAGGTTCTGCAGAAACTCGTCACCATGTTGATCTCTCGCTGCCAGCAGCAGAGCATCAACACCCACTGAGCCACTGACCCACTGACCCACTGACCCACAGACCCACTGACCCACAGACCCACAGACCCACTGACCCACAGACCCACTGACCCACAGACCCACAGACCCACAGACCCACTGACCCACTAACCCACAGACCCACTGAGCCACTGACCCACTGACCCACAGACCCACAGACCCACAGACCCACTGAGCCACTGACCCACTGACCCACAGACCCACTGACCCACAGACCCACAGACCCACAGACCCACTGACCCACTGACCCACTGACCCACAGACCCACTGACCCACAGACCCACTGACCCACAGACCCACAGACCCACAGACCCACTGACCCACTAACCCACAGACCCACAGACCCACTGAGCCACTGACCCACAGACCCACTGACCCACTGAGCCACTGACCCACAGACCCACTGACCCACTAACCCACAGACCCACAGACCCACTGAGCCACTGACCCACTGACCCACTGACCCACTGACCCACAGACCCACAGACCCACTGACCCACTGACCCACTAACCCACAGACCCACAGACCCACTGAGCCACTGACCCACAGACCCACTGAGCCACTGACCCACAGACCCACAGATCCACTGACCCACTAACCCACAGACCCACAGACCCACTGAGCCATTGACCCACTGACCCACAGACCCACAGACCCACTGACCCACTGAGCCACTGACCCACAGACCCACTGACCCACTAACCCACAGACCCACTGAGCCACTGAGCCACTGACCCACTGACCCACAGACCCACAGACCCACTGACCCACTGAGCCACAGACCCACAGACCCACTGAGCCACTGACCCACTGACCCACAGACCCACTGAGCCACTGACCCACAGAACCACTGACCCACTGAGCCACTGAGCCACTAACCCACAGACCCACAGACCCACTGAGCCACTGACCCACTGACCCACTGACCCACAGACCCACAGACCCACTGACCCACTAACCCACAGACCCACAGACCCACTGAGCCACTGACCCACTGACCCACAGACCCACTGAGCCACTGACCCACAGACCCACAGACCCACAGACCCACTGAGCCACTGACCCACTGACCCACAGACCCACAGACCCACTGACCCACAGACCCACAGACCCACTGACCCACTGACCCACTGACCCACAGACCCACAGACCCACTGACCCACTGACCCACAGACCCACAGACCCACAGACCCACTGACAGTCGACACTGACCCACTGACCCACTGACCCACAGACCCACAGACCCACTGACCCACTGACAGTCGACACTGACCCACAGACCCACTGAGCCACAGACCCACTGAGCCACTGACCCACAGACCCACTGACAGTCGACACTGAGCCACTGAGCCACTGACCCACTGACCCACTGACCCACTGACCCACTGACCCACTGACAGTGACCCACTGACCCACAGACCCACTGACAGTCGACACTGAGCCACTGAGCCACTGACCCACTGACCCACAGACCCACGGACCCACAGACCCACAGACCCACGGACCCACAGACCCACTGACAGTCGACACTGACCCACTGACCCACTGACAGTCAACACTGACCGGCACTTCTGATTTATGAAAACAAAACCACCTGATTCTATATGGATCATGCTATAGCCTAAGAGACACTGACCAACTCTTCTTCTCTGTACCAAGAAATTGGGCGGAGAGCCTTTAAATGTAAAGCCCCTTCTGACTGGAATGGTTTAACCCTTGTGTTTTCTATGTTTAAAGAATGAAATCTGAAATATTAGTTTATTAACAACCAAATTGCCCAAAAATAACATGGATGCATGATGTGCGTTGTATGGAACCCATGCAACAATCTTCGCAGGTACAACTAATGATTACTTTCATTGAATTTTGGGTGTCTTAATCAATGTTATAGCATTTGAAAAAGACTAAAGTTTGACCAGTCTGTGATTCACTCAACATCCTCTGATCTTAACTAATAGTCAAAACACTGCATAATTTCTGCTTTCTTTTACTAAAAAAATGGTATAATGTCATTTAAATTAGGTTTCATGACGATTATTAATTTGTGACGTGTGAAAAAGTGACAAAAACATGTGTGTGAAGTGTCAAAAACATTGGGAAAAAGTGCCAAAAAAAAGTACATTTTCCCAGAAGGACAACGCATTCACACGTGGGTTAAGGTCTTTGACATCTAGCTCCTCTCTAACCAGTCTAAGATGGCTCTTCTTACTCATTTGCATACAAGCTGCAACTGTTTTCCTCATGCTTGATATGTATTTTTCTCAACTGTCTATATGAATGACCTTAACTGTTTATTGTCTAATGGTTGGAATGGGGAGGATATGGGTGGTTTTGGGGTGATGGAGAGCTTTTGTCTGTCAGTATGTATGTATGTTTGTGATGTATGTTTTCCTCTTAATTATAAATATGAGTACCCTTCTCTTTTGATTTCTGTGTCTTGATTGGTTGCATGTTGTCATACAAAAGCAGCTTCACACATAACATGATCACAGCTGAATATATGTCAGTGTTAAATTAGTGTTAAATGTGATGGGTTCTTGTTTTCTTAGATGATATCCCCCATTTATTTAGTTAAACATTGCACATATGTTACATGGTAAATTATTTTCTTTAACTTTAAAAATCAATTGTGCAGTTTTGAATGTAACAATGTCCATAAATATCAGAAAATGTGAAGTAAAGAACAGATGATTAGTGTGTTCATAATACCCAATGTGATTTATAATCCTAATTGCTCTTTTTTGCAATGCGCACATTTTTTTCAAGTTGCTTTTGGAAGTATTTCCCCAAACTTCCACACAATATAACATATAAGGTACAATAAGTGTGCAGTACAGAGTATGTAAAGTATTTTTGTTCAAGATGTATCTTGTTTTGTTGAATATACTAATACTCCTGGCTATCTTTGTGCACAAATATTTAATGTGTGGCTTCCAGCAGAGTTTATGGTGAAGTACAACACCCAGAAATTTATTTTCAGAGACTCTTTCAATTGTTTCATCTATCTATCTATCTATCTATCTATCTATCTATCTATCTATCTATCTATCTATCTATCTATCTATCTATCTATCCATCTTATCTATCTATCTATCTATCTATCTATCTATCCATCTTATCTATCTATCTATCTATCTATCTATCTATCTATCTATCTATCTATCTATCTATCTATCTATCTTATCTATCTATCTATCTATCTATCTATCTATCTATCTATCTATCTATCTATCTATCCAGCAGAGGGCGCTGAGTACCTTTCACAATGACTTTTATTCTGAAGGACCCGGGCCGGAAGTCGTACTTTTCACAATGACTTTTATTCTGAAGGACCCGGTCCGGAAGTCGTATTGTTGTTGGCGGAACAGAGCTGAAAGAAGCTAAAGGAGCTAAAGGAGCTAACAGATATGACGGAGTAATAACAAATGGCTGCTGTCGTTAGTCTCACGGTAAATCTTTCACTTTGATTCCTAATAACTCATTGTGATGTTTAATGTTTCCTGTTATTTATTGTTTATATTACAGCCGAATTTCGCGCCACAAACATAAGAAACACTGCGCCTGCTCAGTTGTGTGTTTAGCTTAGCACCGTTAGCTAACTGAGCTATCGTTAACACTACAACAACAGAGAGAAATATTTGGACTGCTGCTCTATAAGCACGTTTTTCAACCGTGTCACTGATTCTTAACTACCGTTAAAGCTAAACTGGACCAGTCCACCAGACTTCATGTAAATAATCAGGACTTTTATCATCGTAAAACACACTTCATTCAAAGGGGACAGAAACTAAATAAAACTACCAAAAGCCGTCTTGGTTCATCTTTCCACTGTTCCAACAATCACCACTCTGGTTTGGTTGAAATAAACCCTTAATTCACCCATTTACATGTGGAGATATGCTGGCTGTATACACGCTAAAAGTCCAGATTATTTACATGGAGTCTGGTGGAGATATGCTGGCTCTATACACGCTAAAAGTCCAGATTATTTACATGGAGTCTGGTGGAGATATGCTGGCTCTATACACGCTAAAAGTCCAGATTATTTACATGGAGTCTGGTGGAGATATACTGGCTCTATACACGCTAAAAGTCCTGATAATTTACATGGAGTCTGGTGGAGATATGCTGGCTCTATACACGCTAAAAGTCCTGATTATTTACATGGAGTCTGGTGTAGTTTGACCGCGGTGAAGATAGTTTAATATTTGACATTCGTCGGTTTTCAATAGCTCCGTGTCAATACTTTGATTTCCCCCAGTTTCTGGGTATGTTGTAGAGCTTATTTAGACAGACGTTTCACACTCATTTTTAACTCAAAATCACCAAAAATGTGGACACAGTTTAGAGCGCAAAGAACTGAATGTCTGTCCAACGCGCCCGTCACAATAGGCGTATTTAGGGACCGTCGTAAAATTGCAACTCCACTAAATTTAATCTTCATTAACTTTTTTGTTTTACAACATAGACATCTCAAACCACTTCCATTAAAGAGAGGGAGAGCCATTAAACATTTCACATTTGTGAATTAGTAAAAATAAATAAATGTAAATAAAGATGTAGGCTAAGTTACCAATAAATATGGTAGTTTCAACCATTTTCTAATTAATGAATATATTGACATCAAACCACCTGTAATATGTCTCAGACATCTTATCACAACTTTCACAGCTGTTGGTTTGTGAAAAGGTAGTTAGCAAATCCCATAGCATCCTCATCAGTGACCTATAGTCTATAAATGCATATTTATAGCTTTTCAATTCAATGGCTTCCTCATTTTTTTATATAATCACATCAAACCACCTGGAATATGTCTCTGGCATCCTCTCACAAATTTCACAGCTGTTAGTTTGTGAAAAAGTCCTTAGCAAATCCCATATAATCGTCATCAGTGACCTATAGTCTATAAATGCATATTTAAAGCTTTTCAATGCAATGGCTTGCTCAATTTTGAATATAATCACATCAAACCACCTGTAATATGTTTCAGGCATCTTCCCAGAACTTTCACAGCTGTTAGTTTGTGAAAAAGTAGTTAGCAAATCCCATAGAATCCTCATCAGTGACCTATAGTATATAAATGCATATTTAAAGCTTTTCAATTCAATGGATTCCTCATTATTGAATATAATCACATCAAACCACCTGGAATATGTCTCTGGCATCCTCTCACAACTTTCACAGCTGTTAGTTTGTGGGGGAAAAACTTTAAAATACGTTATCAATATCCCTGATCTGTTGGCTATTTAATGCATATTTAAAGGTTATTATTTCAACACTTTTCTCATTTCTGAATATATTGACATCAAAACACCTGTAATGCCTCAGACATCTTATCACAACTTTTAGAGCTGTTAGTTTGTGAAAAAGTCTTTAGCAAACCCATTAGCATCCTCATCAGTGACCTATAGTCCATAAAATGCATATTTAAAGATTATCAATTTATCAGAAATGACTTATGTAAAAAAATATTTACAAAGAAAATGCACAGCACATCATAGAGGCTAACCTGTTGTGCTTTTGAGACAAGTCAACCTTGCTAGAGGGCCTCCTTATGTACTCAGGCCACGTCGCATCAGAATATTAAATTCTGTGTTCAGCAAAGAACTGAACAGCGCAGACTGCCATGTCCCGGTGCCAGATTCCCCCACAGGAAAACACAGCCACACTCCACAGCTGCCAGCACCACAACCACTGTGTCCAATCCAGCCACCAGCCAGCGGCAACGCAGCGCCCCACACATCGATGCTGCAGGCACCAAAACAAGGAAATGAAACCCCCGTCACTATTCGGCCCCGCCACCACCATCAGAAATGAGAAAAGTGTTGAAATAATAACCTTTATATATGCATTAAATAGCCAACAGATCAGGGATATTGATAAGGTATTTCAAAGTTTTTTTTCCCCACAAACTAACAGCTGTGAAAGTTGTAAAAAGATTTCTGAAAAATATTAAAGGTGGTTTGATATCAATATAATCATTAATGAGAAACCTATTAAAATAATAATTTTTATTAAATATGCACTTCATAGACTTTATCACAAACTAACAGCTGTGAAAGTTGTAAAAAGATGTCTGAGACATATTACAAGTGGTTTGATGTCAATACATTCATAAATGAGAAACCTATTAAATTAATAATCTTTATATATGCATGTTATCATGTCAGTTATGCGGAAGCTAAAGGTTTTGATAAAGACTTTCACAAACTTACAGCTGTGAAATTTGTAAAAGGATGTCTGAGACATATTACAGGTAGTTTGATGCCAAAATATTCAAAAATGAGCAAGCCATTGAATTTATGACCTTCAAATATGCATTTTATATATAATAATAGGTCACTGAACAGGATGCTACGGGATTTGCTAAAGACTTTTTCACAAACTAACAGCTGTGAAATTTGTGATAGGATGCCAGAGACATATTCCAGGTGGTTTGATGTGATTATATTCAAAATTAGCAAGCCATTAAATTGAAAAGCTATAAATATGCATTTATAGACTATAGGTCACTGATGAGGATGCTATGGGATTTGCTAACTACTTTTTCACAAACCAACAGCTGTGAAAGTTGTGATAAGATGTCTGAGACATATTACAGGTGGTTTGATGTCAATATATTCATTAATTAGAAAATGGTTGAAACTACCATATTTATTGGTAACTTAGCCTACATCTTTATTTACATTTATTTATTTTTACTAATTCACAAATGTGAAATGTTTAATGGCTCTCCTTCTCTTTAATGGAAGTGGTTTGAGATGTCTATGTTGTAAAACAAAAAAGTTAATGAAGATTAAAATTAGTGGAGTTGCAATTTTACGACGGTCCCTAAGTACGCCTATTGTGACGGGCGCGTTGGACAGACATTCAGTTCTTTGCGCTCTAAACTGTGTCCACATTTTTGGTGATTTTGAGTTAAAAATGAGTGTGAAACGTCTGTCTAAATAAGCTCTACAACATACCCAGAAACTGGGGGAAGTCAAAGTATTGACACGGAGCTATTGAAGGTAACATCCGCAAAAACCGACGAATGTCAAATATTAAACTATCTTCACCGCGGTGTAGTTTGGTGATGGTGATTTCGGGGCTGTTTCATGTTAAACTAAAAGGATCTTACTCTTTAACTAAAAGCTCTATCTCTCTATCACATTATGGACTAGTGCAATATCCAAATCGCAGAGGGGCGCAGCAATATTTGTTAAGGGCTAAATCTGTGTCAACCCGTTCTGAATGAAGTAGTGTGGAGCTGCAGAGACGTCCTGGACTACAAATCCCATCCTACAGACTACAGAAGACATCTTTGGTACAGATTCTCGCAAAAATCACACTATAATTATTTCAATAATTTTCATTGAGAATATTGATATAAAAATGATCATTCCCTACAATATCGTGAATCAAATCGCAATATCAGTCAAAATAATCACAATTAGGCCTAGATATGTTGCTCAAACCGTGCAGCCCTAGTCTTCTAAATGGACTGTTCTTATATAGCTCTTTTCTAGTCTCAACAACTACTCAAAGCTCTTTTAACGTGGTACAGGAACCATTCACCATTCACACACATTCATACACTGTGGCCGAGGCTGCTGTACAAGGTGCCACCTGCTCATCAGGTAAACACTCACACACATTTACACTCTGATGCACATATGTATATATATGTAAATACAGTACAGGCCAAAACACACCTTCTCATTCAATGAGTTTCCTTTTTATTTTCATGACTATTTACATTGTAGATTCTCACTGAAGGCATCAAAACTATGAATGAACGCATATGGAATTATGTACTTAACAAAAAAGTGTGAAATAAATGAAAACATGTCTTATATTTTAGATTCTTCAAAGTAGCCACCCTTTGCTTTTTTTGATAACTCTGCAAACCCTTGGTGTTCTCTCAATGAGCTTCATGAGGTAGTCACCTGAAATGGTTTTACCTTCACAGGTGTGCTTTGTCAGGGTTCATTAGTGGAATTATTTCCCTTATTAATAAAAAAGCAAAGGGTGGCTACTTTGAAGAATCTAAAATATAAGACATGTTTTCAGTTATTTCACATTTTTTTGTTAAGTACATAATTCCATATGTGTTCATTCATAGTTTTGATGCCTTCAGTGAGAATCTACAATGTAAATAGTCATGAAAATAAAAAGGAAACACATTGAATGAGAAGGTGTGTGTGTGTGTGTGTGTGTGTGTGTGTGTGTGTGTGTGTGTGTGTGTGTGTGTGTGTGTGTGTGTGTGTGTGTGTGTGTGTGTGTGTGTGTGTGTGTGTGTGTGTGTGTGTATTTTGATGGTATTGTGTGTTCCAGCGGATGGAGAGGAGGCGTCCAGCTCAAGAGGACATTTGTCCTCTGGAGTCTAAGTCTTGGAGGACGGACGGAGAGGAGAGACAGGAAGAGGACAGACAGGAAGAGGACAGACAGGAAGAGGAGAGACAGGAAGAGGAGAGAACAGCTGTCTCCAGTGACATCACGGTGACAGCCAATAAAGTTTGGTTGAATTCAGCCGTCGCCGTGGCGACCAGCGAGGCCAGCGAGGACGAACTGGGACGACTGGACATCGACCTGGACAGGAAGTCCAGACAGCACAACCTGACGTCCAGCAACGTACGCGCTATCCTGCACGTGAGTCACACACACACAGACACACACACAGAGAGACACACACACACACACACACACACACACACACACACACAGAGACACACACACACACACACACAGAGATACACACACACACACACACACAGAGACACACACACACACACACACAGAGACACACACACAGATACACACACACACACACACACAGAGATACACACACACACACAGAGAGATACACACACACACACACACACACACACACACACACACACACACACACACACAGATACACACAGAGATACACACACACACACACAGAGACACACACACACAGAGATACACACACACTCAGAGAGACACACACACAGAGATATACACACACACACACACACAGAGAGACACACACACACAGAGATACACACACACACACACACACACACACACACACAGAGATACACACACACACACACACACACACACACAGAGAGACACACACACACACAGAGATACACACACACACACAGAGACACACACACACAGAGAGACACACACACACAGAGATACACACACACACACACACACACACACAGAGAGAGACACACACTAGGGCTGGGCGATATGGACCTAAAGTCATATCACGATATATTTTGTCTGAATATTGATATATATATCACGATATATTTTGTCTGAATATTGATATACGATATATATCACGATATATTTTGTCTGAATATTGATATACGATATATATCACGATATATTTTGTCTGAATATTGATATACGATATATATCACGATATATTTTGTCTGAATATTGATATACGATATATATCACGATATATTTTGTCTGAATATTGATATACGATATATATCACGATATATTTTGTCTGAATATTGATATACGATATATATATCACGATATATTTTGTCTGAATATTGATATACGATATATATCCCGATATATTTTGTCGAATATATATATACGATATATTTTGTCTGAATATTTGATATACGTTATATATCACGATATATTTTGTCTGAATATTGATATACGATATATATCACGATATATTTTGTCTGAATATTGATATACGATATATATCCCGATATATTTTGTCTGAATATTGATATACGATATATATCCGATATATTTTGTCTGAATATCGATATACGATATATATATCCCGATATATTTTGTCTGAATATTGATATACGATATATATCCCGATATATTTTGTCTGAATATTGATATACGATATATATCCCGATATATTTTGTCTGAATATTGATATACAATATATATCACGATATTTTTTCCGCAATGTGAGAGCAGTTCAGTCTAAGTCGAAGCCAAATATGACATGTCACATGTAGGTTCATAAAAACAGCTATTTCAGTGAACAGTTGCTTAATCAAATGAATAAATAATAAACAGGTTTCTTCACCTGGTTCAATGCTCAGCTGTTCAAATAACAATAAAATGTAAACATAAATACTGTATAACAACAGGAGTACCTTTTATGAAATCAAAGCTCCATAAGGTGCACATTTAAATAAAACAAATATCTTAAATAAAAAGCCTATAAAATAAAAGAGGCCAATCCAAAAGGAGTCAGCAGCTTGCTTGGAGCAAGGATCAAATTTGAACTATATTGATATATGCGACATGGTCTAATTCCTCATCTCATTTAAAAATATATCAATATATTTTTTATATCGATATATCGCCCAGCCCTACGTTGACTTTAAGACATCAGCAAATATTGTATTTATGTTGTTGGTAGGGCTGGGCGATATGGAGAAAATCAGACATCACGATATATTCTTCACCAAATCCCTCGATATTAATATTGTGGTGATATTCTAGGGTTGACAGTTGGTGCTTTAACAGAATATATTCACACTGAGAGTTTAGATGAATAATCATCAGTAATGTGGATATAATGACTAAGAGGGTAAAGGTGAATAATAGAAGAGTTATAACAGTCTGGTGAGGTCAGAACATGACATCACTCTACTGTAATACAGCCTTTAACACCAGGAGAAGACTCTTATGTCATATCACTGTATCCAAAATCTAAGACCATATATCTAGTCTCATATCACCATATCCAAAACCTAAGACCATATATCTAGTCTCATATCACCATATCCAAAACCTAAGACCATATATCTAGTCTCATATCACCATATCCAAAACCTAAGACCATATATCTAGTCTCATATCACCATATCCAAAACCTAAGACCATATATCTAGTCTCATATCACCATATCCAAAACCTAAGACCATATATCTAGTCTCATATCACCATATCCAAAACCTAAGACCATATATCTAGTCTCATATCACCATATCCAAAATCTAAGACCCTGTTTACACGATGACGCTCTCGGGTGAAAAAATATTTTATCGGATGTGCCTTTCGTTTATACGCGACCACCCTCCAGAGTGGAAATCTTAAAAACGCTCCACCGTCGCGTTACCGTCTAAAGGGTAAAAACGCAAAAGTCTGAAGACCGCGGTGTGGAGAGAGACGAGAAAAAGGCGTCTGTTGTTACGGAGTAGGATACAGAAATTATAGGCTCCTGTTAGAATTTCAATGTAATGGCTCAATATTTAAATGATTTCAACAATGTGGATAAGGTTGTTATAGTTCGATGACCATATGTAGGCTATTCATTTGAGCCAGAGCAGGCGACAACGTTACGGATGAATAGAGAGAGAGAGAGAGAGTGGCCGCGGGCAGAGGTCAGAGGTCAGCAGGCAGAGGTCAGAGGGCACAGGTCAGGGTGTTGAGGCTCAGGGTATTGGTAGTGCTCCCGTGGGTGCTGTGTTGGGGCTCAGGGTATTGGTGGTGCTCCCGTGGGTGCTGTGTTGAGGCTCAGGGTATTGGTAGTGCTCCCGTGGGTGCTGTGTTGAGGCTCAGGGTATTGGTAGTGCTCCCGTGGGTGCTGTGTTGAGGTTCAGGGTATTGGTAGTGCTCCCGTGGGTGCTGTGTTGAGGCTCAGGGTATTGGTAGTGCTCCCGTGGGTGCTGTGTTGAGGCTCAGGGTATTGGTAGTGCTCCCGTGGGTGCTGTGTTGTGGCTTATCACGGTCAATTGTGCCGGTCATCATCAGACAAACACGCAACTCCACCTCCTCGTCTTTCCAGACGAGCTTTTGTTGTTCGCTTTGGCATGTTTTGGTTTTGCGCTACTAAGGAGAGAAGTAGAATGAATGTTCTAGGGCAGGTGGTTGCCTTGGTGGTGTTGTGTGGCAGTGCCACCTAGTCACCTGGAGTGCATACTACATCGAATTTCACACACTTTTGCGTCACCATATGCACGCAGATTTCCCCTCCATAACTATGGAATGCCGTTTTATTCACAATTAAATAAATAAATAAATACATCATGAAATAAATAAATGAGGCAATAAATACATAAATAATTAAATGTACTTATCACAATTAAATAAATGAATAAATACATAAATAAATAAATAAATACATCATGAAATAAATAAATGAGGCAATAAATACATAAATAATTAAATGTAATTATTTCATGGAACTTTTATTTCATAAGTCCATATTTATTTATTTCAAGAGACTTTTATTTTCCTAAAGCCACATTTATTTATTTCCCTCTCTATTTATTTCCATTTCTTATATGCAAATCAGGGGGCGTGGCTATCTCTCACATTCAGAACAAGGTGAATGGGACTTCTTTGGCAGACCGACAACAGGACAATTTTAACAATTTTCGCTGTCTTATTCATCACTAAATTCACTTCTGACAACGTTTTAGGCGAGAAATTAACTGTTTAGATTTCGAATATAGGCAGTCTTGCGAAAATCGTTGCTAAATTGACAATTTAATTCAAAGTTTTCGGAGTTGAGAAGCTCCATAAAGTAACGAGACAACCAGCAGTGCCTGCCCCGGCCGCTGGCTCGTCGCTCGGACAGTCTCGCTCGGACACCCCGCTGTTAACCGGAGGTGTCTCAGACCGCTCTCGTAAATAAGAGGCTTTTATTTCGCCATTGACGGATCGTTTGTTTAAATATCACAACACATGTCCATCATAAGATTAACGGGAACCTGGGGTTAACTGTCTTTTCGGAGTTAAACTCAACAAGCACCTGACAACCTCGCTGGCCAGCCGTCTTTGACACAGACACACCGCCACACACACACACACCCACACCCACATACGCACACACACGCACACGCACACGCACACACACACACACACACACACACACACACACACACACACACACACACACAGCGCCACACACACACAGGGCCACAGCGCAGCAGCAGAGGAGAGATTGGGTTACAGCAGTAAAATCAGCCCACTTCGTGGCAACTAACCTCACCCAGGCACGGATCAGCCGTTTCTCCTTGTGGACCCTCTGCCCTGTTTGTGATGTATCGTACTACATCCCGCACAAACACAATAGTTTACCTTTTTTGCTAGGTCTCCAATATCTAACAGCTAGCCTACCCGTGGTTAGACTAACGGTAACTCTAGTCTTTGTGGAAGGGAGGGGGAGTGCTTAAAACCACTGTAAAAAGTTACAACTTTTCATGTTATATTCAGCTATTTGTTATAAAAAACCATACAAAACTATGGTGGGCGGCTCTAATCTTTATGTTTAATAAGCACATTGCTTAACTTCATGAAAAATGTGAGCTGAAATTTACACTTAACAACGCCTCAGCTATCGTGTCAACCCGCAGTGGACAGAGTACCACGAGCTGCCTGTTGTGGTGCTCCGTCAGGTCAACGCTAGTTGGTCGTCTAGTTACCCCAGAATAGGTGA
>JABUOV010000044.1:147500-177500 GCA_025617405.1 Perca schrenkii
AGTTTCAGCAGACCAGAGGACTGATGAGACCCTAACCCTACAGGTACCAGGACTATCTGAGACCCTAACCCTACAGGTACCAGGACTATCTGAGACCCTAACCCTACAGGTACCAGGACTATCTGAGACCCTAACCCTACAGGTACCAGGACTATCTGAGACCCTAACCCTACAGGTACCAGGACTATCTGAGACCCTAACCCTACAGGTACCAGGACCTCGAGGGTTAGCTCTAGCTATCTGAGACGTAGAGTGTGAATTGATGAAGGGGTACAG
The DNA here is from genome assembly GCA_025617405.1 of Perca schrenkii. Lineage (NCBI taxonomy): Eukaryota > Metazoa > Chordata > Actinopteri > Perciformes > Percidae > Perca > Perca schrenkii. The sequence continues at coordinate 147,777 of JABUOV010000044.1, forward strand.
AGTAGAGCTGGGCAATATCACGATATGATATCGATATCTTGATATGAGACCTGTTGTTTAGAGACCCTCTAACCTCTGACCTGTTGTTAGAGACCCCCAGGACAGCTGGGAGACCCCCTTACCTCTGGCCTGTTGTTCGAGACCCCCAGGACAGCTGGGAGACCCCCTAACCTCTGACCTGTTGTTTAGAGACACCCAGGACAGCTGGGAGACCCCCTAACCTCTGGCCTGTTGTTTAGAGACCCCCTAACCTCTGTCCTGTTGTTAGAGACCCCCAGGACAGCCTACAGAGCCCCTAACCTCTGTCCTGTTGTTTAGAGACCCCCAGGACAGCTGGGAGACCCCCTAACCTCTGGCCTGTTGTTTAGAGACCCCCAGGACAGCTGGGAGACCCCCTAACCTCTGACCTGTTGTTTAGAGACCCCCTAACCTCTGTCCTGTTGTTAGAGACCCCCCAGGACAGCCTACAGAGCCCCCTAACCTCTGTCCTGTTGTTTAGAGACCCCCCAGGACAGCTGGGAGACCCCCCTCACCCCTGGCCTGTTGTTTAGAGACCCCCCAGGACAGCTGGGAGACCCCCCTAACCTCTGACCTGTTGTTTAGATGACCCCCTAACCTCTGTCCTGTTGTTAGAGACCCCCAGGACAGCCTACAGAGCCCCTAACCTCTGTCCTGTTGTTTAGAGACCCCCAGGACAGCTGGGAGACCCCCTAACCTCTGGCCTGTTGTTAGAGACCCCCAGGACAGCTGGGAGACCCCCTAACCTCTGTCCTGTTGTTTAGAGACCCCCAGGACAGCTGGGAGACCCCCTAACCTGCACTCCTCATCACCTCCTCCTGCCTCCAGAGTCCTCCTTCCTGGAGAGACTCAACGCTGTGGATGAGGAACTGGACTGCAGCGCTGTCTACACATATAACCAGGTAACCTTTCACTAGTCTACACATATAACCAGGTAACCCTTCACTAGTCTACACATATAACCAGGTAACCCTTCACTGGTCTACACGTATAACCGGGTAACCTTTCACTAGTCTACACATATAACCAGGTAACCTTTCACTAGTCTACACATATAACCAGGTAACCCTTCACTAGTCTACACATATAACCAGGTAACCTTTCACTAGTCTACACATATAACCAGGTAACCTTTCACTAGTCTGTCTACACATATAACCAGGTAACCCTTCACTAGTCTACACATATAACCAGGTAAACCTTCACTAGTCTACACATATAACCAGGTAAACCTTTCACTAATCTACACATACAACCAGGTAACCTTTCACTAGTCTGTCTACACATATAACCAGGTAACCTTTCACTAGTCTGTCTACACATATAACCAGGTAACCCTTCACTAGTCTACACATATAACCAGGTAACCTTTCACTAATCTACACATATAACCAGGTAACCTTTCACTAGTGTACACATATAACCAGGTAAACCTTCACTAGTCTACACATATAACCAGGTAACCTTTCACTAATCTACACATATAACCAGGTAACCTTTCACTAGTCTACACATATAACCAGGTAACCTTTCACTAGTCTACACATATAACCAGGTAACCTTTCACTAGTCTACACATATAACCAGGTAAACCTTCACTAGTCTACACATATAACCAGGTAACCTTTCACTAATCTACACATATAACCAGGTAACCTTTCACTAGTCTGTCTACACATATAACCAGGTAACCCTTCACTAGTCTACACATATAACCAGGTAACCCTTCAATAGTCTACACATATAACCAGGTAACCTTTCACTAGTCTACACATATAACCAGGTAACCTTTCACTAGTCTGTCTACACATATAACCAGGTAACCTTTCACTAGTCTACACATATAACCAGGTAACCCTTCACTAGTCTACACATATAACCAGGTAACCCTATACTAGTCTGTCTACACATATAACCAGGTAACCCTTCACTAGTCTACACATATAACCAGGTAACCTTTCACTAGTCTACACATATAACCAGGTAACCTTTCACTAGTCTACACATATAACCAGGTAACCTTTCACTAGTCTGTCTACACATATAACCAGGTAACCTTTCACTAGTCTGTCTACACATATAACCAGGTAACCCTTCACTAGTCTACACATATAACCAGGTAACCTTTCACTAGTCTACACATATAACCAGGTAACCTTTCACTAGTCTACACATATAACCAGGTAACCCTTCACTAGTCTACACATATAACCAGGTAACCTTTCACTAGTCTACACATATAACCAGGTAACCTTTCACTAGTCTACACATATAACCAGGTAACCCTTCACTAGTCTACACATATAACCAGGTAACCTTTCACTAGTCTACACATATAACCAGGTAACCTTTCACTAGTCTACACATATAACCAGGTAACCTTTCACTAGTCTACACATATAACCAGGTAACCTTTCACTAGTCTACACATATAACCAGGTAACCTTTCACTAGTCTGTCTACACATATAACCAGGTAACCCTTCACTAGTCTACACATATAACCAGGTAACCCTTCACTAGTCTACACATATAACCAGGTAACCCTTCACTAGTCTACACATATAACCAGGTAACCTTTCACTAGTCTGTCTACACATATAACCAGGTAACCCTTCACTAGTCTACACATATAACCAGGTAACCCTTCACTAGTCTACACATATAACCAGGTAACCTTTCACTAGTCTACACATATAACCAGGTAACCCTTCACTAGTCTACACATATAACCAGGTAACCCTTCACTAGTCTACACATATAACCAGGTAACCCTTCACTAGTCTACACATATAACCAGGTAACCTTTCACTAGTCTACACATATAACCAGGTAACCTTTCACTAGTCTACACATATAACCAGGTAACCTTTCACTAGTCTGTCTACACATATAACCAGGTAACCTTTCACTAGTCTACACATATAACCAGGTAACCTTTCACTAGTCTGTCTACACATATAACCAGGTAACCTTTCACTAGTCTACACATATAACCAGGTAACCTTTCACTAGTCTGTCTACACATATAACCAGGTAACCTTTCACTAGTGTGTCTACACATATAACCAGGTAACCTTTCACTAGTCTGTCTACACATATAACCAGGTAACCTTTCACTAGTCTACACATATAACCAGGTAACCTTTCACTAGTCTGTCTACACATATAACCAGGTAACCTTTCACTAGTCTACACATATAACCAGGTAACCTTTCACTAGTCTGTCTACACATATAACCAGGTAACCTTTCACTAGTGTGTCTACACATATAACCAGGTAACCTTTCACTAGTCTGTCTACACATATAACCAGGTAACCTTTCACTAGTCTACACATATAACCAGGTAACCTTTCACTAGTCTGTCTACACATATAACCAGGTAACCTTTCACTAGTCTACACATATAACCAGGTAACCTTTCACTAGTCTGTCTACACATATAACCAGTTAACCCTTCACTAGTCTGTCTACACATATAACTGAATTTTATATTGAAGAACAAAAATTAGATGTTTAAAACAACCCCACTACCTGTCGGTCTCTCTCTCTGTCTGTCTCCCTGTCTCTCTCTCCCTGTCTGTCTCTCTCCCTTTTTCTCTCCCTCTCTCTCTCTACCTCTCTATCTCTCTCTCTGTCTCTCTCTCTCCCTCTCTATCTCTCTCTCTGTCTCTCTGTCTCTCTCTCTGTCTGTCTATCTCTGTCTCTCTCCCTCCCTGTCTGTCTCTCTCCCTGTCTGTCTCTCTCTCTCCCTCTCTATCTCTCTCTCTGTCTCTGCCTCTGTCTGTCTCTCTCTGTCTGTCTATCTCTGTCTCTCTCCCTCCCTGTCTGTCTCTCTCCCTGTCTGTCTCTCTCTCAGTCTCTGGACAGAAAAGCTGACGATGCTGCTGCTGCTGCTGATGATGATGATGATGATGATGGTGGTGGTGGTGGTGGTGGTGATAAAGGCTCCAGCTGTTTGGCGTTCCGTACGCGCTCCAAGCGCCCCCTGGTGGACGTTCCTCTGGGCCAGCTGGAGGCGGAGCTTCTGGCCCCTGACATCACGGCCGACATGTACGAGCAAAGCGCCGCCCAGAGGAAGCAGGACCGCCACTGGACCAAGTGGCTGCAGGGCCTCATGGCCCCCGACACCGATGGTCAGTCTAATATTTTGCAGAAATAGTCTAATATTTTGCAGTTAAATTTCTAATATTTTGCAGAAAAAAGGTCTAATATTTTGCAGAAAAAATTTCTAATATTTTGCAGTAAAAAGGTCTAATATTTTGCAGAAAAAAAGTCTAATATTTTGCAGCAAAAAGGTCTAATATTTTGCAGTAAAAAGGTCTAATATTTTGCAGGAAAAAAGTGTAATATTTTGCATAATATTGTGCAACAAAAAGGTCTAATGTTTTGCAGAAAAAAGTCTAATATTTTGCAGAAAAAAGTCTAATATTTTGGGAAAAAGTTGCAAAAAAAGCCTGTCTAATGCTGCTAGAACTGTGTGTAAGAGTGTCCGAGGCTGGTCCAGATCTCACCCAGCTGACTGAGGCTGGTCCAGATCTCACCCAGCTGACTGAGGCTGGACTAGATCTCACCCAGCTGACTGAGGCTGGTCCAGATCTCACCCAGCTGACCGAGGCTGGTCCAGATCTCACCCAGCTGACCAAGGCTGGTCCAGATCTCACCCAGCTGACCGAGGCTGGTCCAGATCTCACCCAGCTGACCAAGGCTGGTCCAGATCTCACCCAGCTGACTGAGAATGGTCCAGATCTCACCCAGCTGACCGAGGCTGGTCCAGATCTCACCCAGCTGACTGAGGCTGTTTGTTTTTTCAGAGGAAGCCGACGATGAAGACGACCCAGAGTACAACTTCCTGGAGGACGTGGACGAGCCGGACCTGGAGGACTACCGGACGGACCGCGGCGTCCAGATCACCAGTACGTGTTAGGGTCAGGGTTAGGGAGGACCTCTGACCTGTGTTAGGGGGGTTAGGGAGGACCTCTGACCTGTTAGGGGGGGTTAGGGAGGACCTCTGACCTGTTAGGGGGTTCGGGGGGTTAGGGAGGACCTCTGACCTGTGTTAGGGGGGTTAGGGAGGACCTTTGACCTGTGTTAGGGGGGTTAGGGAGGACCTCTGACCTGTTAGGGGGGTTCGGGGGGTTAAGGAGGACCTCTGACCTGTGTTAGGGGGGTTAAGGAGGACCTCCGACCTGTGTTAGGGGGGTTAGGGAGGACCTTTGACCTGTTAGGGGGGTCAGGGTTAGGGGGTTCAGGGTTAGGAGGGTCAGGTTTGGGTTTTCTTCTCGTGATAACTCGTGTTGTTGGTTTTCAGAGAAGGAAGTGAACGAGCTGCTGGAGGAGCTCTTTGATACAGTGAGTTCAGTTCAGTTCTACCAATGAGTTTTGTGTGTGTGTGTGTGGTGTGGTGTGGTGTGGTGTGTGTGTGTGTGTGTGTGTGTGTGTGTGTGTGTGTGTGTGTGTGTGTGTGTGTGTGTATGTGTGTGTTTAGTTAATAGTGTGGTGTGTGTGTGTATGTGTGTGTTTAGTTAATAGTGTGGGCTACCTGTGATGCTGACATCTGTTCTGTGTGCAGCTCCAGGAGGAAGAGGAGGAACACGAGGAAGAGGAGCCCTCTCAGACTGGACCCAAGTTCAACGTCCCCCAGGCTTTACGGTAACACTCAGTCTGCTCTCCACACACACACACACACACACGGACACAGAGACACATAGATACACACACACAGACTCACACACAGAGATACACACACAGACACACAAACACACACACACACACACACACATACATACACATAGATACACACACACACACACACCCACACAGACACACACACACACACAGACACACACACACCCACACAGACACACACACACAGACACACACACACACAGACACACAGACACACACAGACACACACAGAGACACACACACAGACACACACAGAGACACACACAGAGAGACGCACAGAGACACACACACACACACACACATACACACACAGAGACACACACACAGACACACACAGACACACACAGAGACACACAGAGACACACAGAGACACACACAGAGACACACAGAGACACACACACAGAGACACACAGACACACACACACAGACACACACACACAGAGACACAGACACACACAGAGAGACAGACACACACAGAGAGACAGAGACACAGACACACACACAGAGAGACACACAGAGACACACACACACACACACACTCAGACACTCTACCAGTGTTGTCCTCCTTTCGGGACGGTCCAGCAGAGAAGTGCTGTGACTGCTTGGGTAAGGAGGAAGAGAACATGGCCGCCGTAGCTGCTTCTTCTTCACTCAGAAGTCCTGAAGGAGAACCAGCTGAAGGCTGACATCCTGTCCTGCTGATGCTGTCCCACCCCAGGCTTGGTGCATTTCCTGTGAATCATCTGTGTGTGTGTGTCTCTGTGTGTGTCTGTGTGTGTAGTTTTGATGCTCCGTTAGCCAGCATGCTAACGGAGCGCCGGCGGACGGTGAGGAAACAGTACGAAGCTGCTCAGCAGAGGAGAGCCCTGCAGGACACCACCAACCATCACCGTGACAACAAGGAAGCAGCCGGCCTGGCGCCCGACCCCGCCCCCTCCGTGTTGGTGCTGCCGGTCCCGGTGGAGCCCCCCCTCCACCTAAACTCCCCCCAGAAGCTGCAGCTGCAGCAGCAGATACAGCAGGTACAGCTTCTACACTTTAGCCATTAGCTTCATTAGCTTCTACACTTTAGCCATTAGCTTCATTAGCTTCTACACTGTAGCCATTAGCTTCATTAGCTTCTACACTTTAGCCATTAGCTTCATTAGCTTCTACACTGTAGCCATTAGCTTCTACACTTTAGCCATCAGCTTCACTAGCTTCTACACTTTAGCCATCAGCTTCACTAGCTTCTACACTTTAGCCATTAGCCTCATTAGCTTCTACACTTTAGCCATTAGCTTCACTAGCTTCTACACGTTAGCCATTAGCTTCACTAGCTTCTACACTTTAACCATAAGCTTCATTAGCTTCTACACTTTAGCCATTGGCTTCATTAGCTTCTACACTTTAGCCATTAGCTTCACTAGCTTAATTAGCTTCTACACTTTAGCCATTAGCTTCACTAGCTTCTGGATGGATTAGGTGTTTGGTCTCTGAAATGTCTCTGTGTCTCTCTCAGTATGATGAAATGTCTCTGTGTCTCTCTCAGCATGTTGAAATGTCTCTGTGTCTCTCTCAGTATGATGAAATGTCTCTGTGTCTCTCTCAGTATGATGAAATGTCTCTGTGTCTCTCTCAGTATGATGAAATGTCTCTGTGTCTCTCTCAGCATGTTGAAATGTCTCTGTGTCTCTTTCAGCATGATGAAATGTCTCTGTGTCTCTTTCAGCATGATGAAATGTCTCTGTGTCTCTCTCAGCATGTTGAAATGTCTCTGTGTCTCTTTCAGCATGATGAAATGTCTCTGTGTCTCTCTCAGCATGTTGAAATGTCTCTGTGTCTCTTTCAGCATGATGAAATGTCTCTGTCTCTCTGTCAGCATGTTGAAATGTCTCTGTGTCTCTCTCAGCATGTTGAAATGTCTCTGTGTCTCTCAGCATGTTGACATGTCTCTGTGTCTCTCAGCATGTTGAAATGTCTCTGTGTCTCTCTCAGCATGTTGAAATGTCTCTGTGTCTCTCAGCATGTTGACATGTCTCTGTGTCTCTCTCAGCATGTTGACATGTCTGTGTCTCTCAGCATGTTGACATGTCTCTGTGTCTCTCTCAGCATGTTGACATGTCTGTGTCTCTCAGCATGTTGACATGTCTCTGTGTCTCTCTCAGTATGATGAAATGTATCTGTGTCTCTCTCAGCATGTTGACATGTCTCTGTGTCTCTCAGTATGATGAAATGTATCTGTGTCTCTCTCAGCATGATGAAATGTCTGTCTCTCTCAGCATGTTGACATGTCTCTGTGTCTCTCTCAGTATGATGAAATGTATCTGTGTCTCTCTCAGCATGTTGACATGTCTCTGTGTCTCTCTCAGTATGATGAAATGTATCTGTGTCTCTCTCAGCATGATGAAATGTCTGTCTCTCTCAGCATGTTGACATGTCTCTGTGTCTCTCTCAGTATGATGAAATGTATCTGTGTCTCTCTCAGCATGTTGACATGTCTCTGTGTCTCTCTCAGTATGATGAAATGTATCTGTCTCTCTCAGCATGATGAAATGTCTCTGTGTCTCTCTCAGCATGTTGAAATGTCTGTCTCTCTCAGCATGATGAAATGTCTCTGTGTCTCTCTCAGCATGTGCAGCTGCTGACTCAGGTTCACCTGCTGAGTCGCCGTGTGGACGCCCTGAACCACGAAGCCTGCATCAGCAAACACTACCTGGTCAGTCTGAATCCCCAACCTGTGTGTAGTCCCTGTAGACCAGACACCCTAACCTGTGTGTGGTCCCTGTAGACCAGAAACCCTAACCTGTGTGTGGTCCCTGTAGACCAGAAACCCTAACCTGTGTGTGGTCCCTGTAGACCAGAAACCCTAACCTGTGTGTGGTCGCTGTAGACCAGAAACCCTAACCTGTGTGTTGTCCCTGTAGACCAGAAACCCTAACCTGTGTGTGGTCCCTGTAGACCAGAAACCCTAACCTGTGTGTGGTCCCTGTAGACCAGAAACCCTAACCTGTGTGTTGTCCCTGTAGACCAGAAACCCTAACCTGTGTGTTGTCCCTGTAGACCAGAAACCCTGATCTGTCTGTTGTCCCTGTAGACCAGAAACCCTGACCTGTGTGTAGTCTCTGTAGACCAGCAACCCTAACTTGTGTGTAGTCTCTGTAGACCAGCAACCCTAACCTGTGTGTAGTCTCTGTAGACCAGCCACCCTAACCCTTATTGTCTGTGTAGACCAGCAACCCTAACCCTTGTTGTCTGTGTAGACCAGCACCCCTAACCCTTGTTGTCTGTGTAGACCAGCACCCCTAACCCTTGTTGTCTGTGTAGACCTGCACCCCTAACCCTTGTTGTCTGTGTAGACCAGCACCCCTAACCCCAGCACCCCTAACCCTTGTTGTCTGTGTAGACCAGCACCCCTAACCCCAGCACCCCTAACCCTTGTTGTCTGTGTTCTGCAGGAGGAGCTGCAGCAGTTCTCCAGCCGTCGGGAGCAGGTTTTGCTGCCCAGCAGCTTCAGGGTGTGTAACCTGCGGGGGGCGCTGGATCTCCTGCAGGAGGTGGAGCAGAGGGCGGAGCCTCCTGTGACTCCACTTCCTGTTCCTGCTGCGGCCTCCAGACGCTTGCTGCCCAGCATGACCCCTGCCACCAACAGTAAGGATCAACGCTCCGGTTCTTCTGTGTTTTGCTTGGTCCAGCAGCTGTTCTGGTACTGGTTCTCAGGGTTCCTGCTGGGGTTTAAAAGTGTTATTATAAGGATTAGAGCAGGGTTTTTCCTTTTTTTGGGGGGGGGGGAGAGACACATCAAGCTGAGGATCCTCCCCAGGGTTAGTGACAGACACTGTGTATAAAAACATTTCTCAGTAACGAAGATGCTGAAGAAGATGCTGAGGGGAAATGTATTGAAGCAAAGTGAAAGTTTCCAGAAGTAGAACAAACGAAGCCAAGAACAGATAGTATTTATTTAATGTTTTTAGAACGCAAACTGTGATTACATCCTGGTAACGTTAGTAAAACATCTCCTCTGATGTTCCATCACATGAACAGGAAGGATCCTGGGGATACCCTGGGTTCTAGGGGTGGTTCTAGCTGTGGTTCTAGTTGAGGTTCTAGCTGTGGTTCTACTTGAGATTCTAGCTGAGGTTCCAGTTGAGATTCTAGCTGTGGTTCTAGTTGATGTTCTAGCTGTGGTTCTAGTTGTGGTTCTAGTTGAGGTTCCAGTTGAGATTCTACCTGTGGTTCTAGTTGAGGTTCTAGTTGAGGTTCTAGTTGTGGTTCTAGTTGATATTCTAGCTGTGGTTCTAGCTGTGGTTCTAGTTGAGATTCTAGTTGATGTTCTAGCTGTGGTTCTAGCTGTGGTTCTAGCTGTGGTTCTAGTTGTGGTTCTAACTGTGGTTCTAGCTGTGGTTCTTGATGAGGTTCTAGTTAAGGTTCTAGTTCTGGTTCTAGCTGTGGTTCTAGTTGAGATTCTAGTTGAGGTTCCAGTTGAGATTCTAGCTGAGGTTCTAGTTGAGGTTCTAGCTGTGGTTCTAGTTGAGATTCTAGTTGAGGTTCCAGTTGAGATTCTAGCTGTGGTTCTAGTTGAGGTTCTAGCTGTGGTTCTAGTTGAGATTCTAGTTGAGGTTCCAGTTGAGATTCTAGCTGTGGTTCTAGTTGATGTTCTAGCTGTGGTTCTAGTTGTGGTTCTAGTTGAGGTTCCAGTTGAGATTCTACCTGTGGTTCTAGTTGAGGTTCTAGTTGAGGTTCTAGCTGTGGTTCTAGTTGATATTCTAGCTGTGGTTCTAGCTGTGGTTCTAGTTGATGTTCTAGTTGAGGTTCTAGTTGTGGTTCTAGTTGTGGTTCTAGTTAAGGTTCTAGCTGTGGTTCTAGCTGAGGTTCTAGCTGTGGTTCTAGTTGAGGTTCCAGTTGAGATTCTAGCTGTGGTTCTAGTTGAGGTTCTAACTGTGTTTGTGTGTATTCCTAGGCCATGCCTTCCCTCTGCTGCCGGTTGACGAGGCCTGGCTGTTCGCCACGCGTCCCGTCTTCCTGTACCCAGAACTACTTCCTGTCTGCAGCCTGGACCCCCCCGCACACAGCCAGCGGCCCCGCAGCATGTACACGGCCGGGGAGGACGGGTACTACACACAGTACACACACAGTATACACACAATACACACACAGTACACACAGTACACACACAGTATACACACAATACACACACAATACACACACAGTACACACAGTACACACACAGTATACACACAATACACACAGTACACACACAGTATACACACAATACACACACAGTATACACACAATACACACACAGTATACACACAGCCAGCGGCCCCGCAGCATGTACACGGCCGGGGAGGACGGGTACTACACACAGTACACACACAGTATATACAGTACACACAGTACACACACAGTACACACAATACACACAGTACACACACAGTATACACACAGCCAGCGGCCCCGCAGCATGTACACCGCCGGGGAGGACGGGTACTACACACAGTACACACAGTATACACACAGTATACACACAGTATACACACAATACACACACACAGTATATACACTTTCCCATGATGCTCCTGTGCAGGCTGACAGTATTATTTCCCATGATGCTCCTGTGCAGGCTGACAGTAATATTTCCCATGATGCTCCTGTGCAGGCTGACAGTAATATTTCCCATGATGCTCCTGTGCAGGCTGACAGTATTATTTCCCATGATGCTCCTGTGCAGGCTGACAGTAATATTTCCCATGATGCTCCTGTGCAGGCTGACAGTAATATTTCCCATGATGCTCCTGTGCAGGCTGACAGTAGTAATATTTCCCATGATGCTCCTGTGCAGGCTGACAGTAGTAATATTTCCCATGATGCTCCTGTGCAGGCTGACAGTAGTAATATTTCCCATGATGCTCCTGTGCAGGCTGACAGTATTATTTCCCATGATGCTCCTGTGCAGGCTGACAGTAGTAATATTTCCCATGATGCTCCTGTGCAGGCTGACAGTAGTAATATTTCCCATGATGCTCCTGTGCAGGCTGACAGTAGTAATATTTCCCATGATGCTCCTGTGCAGGCTGACAGTAGTAATATTTCCCCATGATGCTCCTGTGCAGGCTGACAGTAGTAATATTTCCCATGATGCTCCTGTGCAGGCTGACAGTATTATTTCCCATGATGCTCCTGTGCAGGCTGACAGTAATATTTCCCATGATGCCCCTGTGCAGGCTGACAGTAGTAATATTTCCCATGATGCTCCTGTGCAGGCTGACAGTAGTAATATTTCCCATGATGCTCCTGTGCAGGCTGACAGTATTATTTCCCATGATGCTCCTGTGCAGGCTGACAGTAGTAATATTTCCCATGATGCTCCTGTGCAGGCTGACAGTAGTAATATTTCCCATGATGCTCCTGTGCAGGCTGACAGTAGTAATATTTCCCATGATGCTCCTGTGCAGGCTGACAGTAGTAATATTTCCCATGATGCTCCTGTGCAGGCTGACAGTAGTAATATTTCCCATGATGCTCCTGTGCAGGCTGACAGTAATATTTCCCATGATGCTCCTGTGCAGGCTGACAGTAATATTTCCCATGATGCTCCTGTGCAGGCTGACAGTAGTAATATTTCCCATGATGCTCCTGTGCAGGCTGACAGTAGTAATATTTCCCATGATGCTCCTGTGCAGGCTGACAGTAGTAATATTTCCCATGATGCTCCTGTGCAGGCTGACAGTAGTAATATTTCCCATGATGCTCCTGTGCAGGCTGACAGTATTATTTCCCATGATGCTCCTGTGCAGGCTGGCAGTAATATTTCCCATGATGCTCCCGTGCAGGCTGACAGTAGTAATATTTCCCATGATGCTCCTGTGCAGGCTGACAGTAGTAATATTTCCCATGATGCTCCTGTGCAGGCTGACAGTAATATTTCCCATGATGCTCCTGTGCAGGCTGACAGTAGTAATATTTCCCATGATGCTCCTGTGCAGGCTGACAGTAGTAATATTTCCCATGATGCTCCTGTGCAGGCTGACAGTAGTAATATTTCCCATGATGCTCCCTGTGCAGGCTGACAGTAGTATATTTCCCATGATGCTCCTGTGCAGGCTGACAGTAGTAATATTTCCCATGATGCTCCTGTGCAGGCTGACAGTAGTAATATTTCCCATGATGCTCCTGTGCAGGCTGACAGTAGTAATATTTCCCATGATGCCCCTGTGCAGGCTGACAGTAATATTTCCCATGATGCTCCTGTGCAGGCTGACAGTAGTAATATTTCCCATGATGCTCCTGTGCAGGCTGACAGTAGTAATATTTCCCATGATGCTCCTGTGCAGGCTGACAGTAGTAATATTTCCCATGATGCTCCTGTGCAGGCTGACAGTAATATTTCCCATGATGCTCCTGTGCAGGCTGATCGTGCTGGCTCTGAAGCACTTTGCGGAGACCCTGCAGCCTGACCAGCTGATCAGCTGCTACCTCGTCTGTAAATCTCGCTGGAACTTCAGGAAGCACGTGAGGGACATGAGTGGGCCGAGGGCACCCAGCAGCAGCGTCATCAAGGTGACATCACTGTGACATCATCATCACACACATTATTTACGCCAGAGCAGGGGGAATGAGAGGGGGGAACACCAGAGCAGGGGGAATGAGAGGGGGGAAGACCAGAGGAGGGGGAATGAGAGGGAGAAACCCCAGAGCAGGGGGAATGAAAGGGGGGAACACCAGAGAAGGGGGAATGACCAGAGAAGGGGGGAATGACCAGAGAAGGGGGAATGAGAGGGAGAAACACCAGAGCAGGTGGAATGAGAGGGGGGAATGACCAGAGAAGGGGGGAATGAGAGGGATGAAACACCAGAGGAGGGGGGAACACCAGAGCAGGGGGGAATGAGAGGAGCAGGGGGGAATGAGAAGGGGGGAACACCAGAGCAGGGGGGAATGAGAGGAGCAGGGGGAATGACCAGAGAAGGGGGAATGAGAGGGAGAAACACCAGAGCAGGCGGAATGAGAGGGGGGGGAATGACCAGAGAAGGGGGGAATGAGAGGGAGAAACACCAGAGCAGGCGGAATGAGAGGGAGAATGACCAGAGAAGGGGAAACACCAGAGCAGGGGGAATGAGAGGGAGAAACACCAGAGCAGGGGGAATGAGAGGGGGAAACACCAGAGCAGGGGGAATGAGAGGAGCAGGGGGAATGAGAGAGTGGTTCCGTGTTAAATCTCATTCTGGTGTTTTCAGATGTTTGTGACGCAGCGAGTCGTCCCTCCGTTGCCGCTCGCCTGCAGCCGAGTTGATCCTGGAGAGCAGCGCCCCCCGGTGGACAGAAACACCCCCAACACACCAAACTGGCTCAAGGTCTGACCTCCTGACCCCCTGACCTGCTGACCCCCTGACCCCCTGACCTCCTGACCTCCTGACCCCCTGACCTGCTGACCTCCTGACCCCCTGACCTCCTGACCCCCAGACCTCCTGACCCCCTGACCTCCTGACCCCCAGACCTCCTGACCCCCAGACCTCCTGACCCACTGACCCACAGCCCTCCTGACCCCCAGACCTCCTGACCGCCAGTCCCACAGACCTCCTGACCCACATACATAATATACTATAATATAATATACCATAGTCCTGATTATTTACATGGAGTCTGGTGGAGATATGCTGGCTCTATACACGCTAAAAGTCCTGATTATTTACATGGAGTCTGGTGGAGATATGCTGGCTCTATACACGCTAAAAGTCCTGATTATTTACATGGAGTCTGGTGGAGATATGCTGGCTCTAAACACGCTAAAAGTCCTGATTATTTACATGGCGTCTGGTGGAGATATGCTGGCTCTAAACACGCTAAAAGTCCTGATTATTTACATGGAGTCTGGTGGAGATATGCTGGCTCTATACACGCTAAAAGTCCTGATTATTTACATGGAGTCTGGTGGAGATATGCTGGCTCTATATACGCTAAAAGTCCTGATTATTTACATGGAGTCTGGTGGAGATATGCTGGCTCTATACACGCTAAAAGTCCTGATTATTTACATGGAGTTTGGTGGAGATATGCTGGCTCTATACACGCTAAAAGTCCTGATTATTTACATGGAGTCTGGTGGAGATATGCTGGCTCTATACACGCTAAAAGTCCTGATTATTTACATGGAGTCTGGTGGAGATATGCTGGCTCTATACACGCTAAAAGTCCTGATTATTTACATGGAGTTTGATGGGTTTGTTGATGGGGATTTCGGGACTGTCTCTCTGTAGGGAAACTAGAGTGAAGTAGGGCTGTGCAATTAATCGAAATTTAATCATGATTATGATTTTGGCTCCCAATGATCACAAAAACAGAATAATCGAGAAAAACGATTATTTAGATCATTACGTTTTGTTAAGTTAAGTTAACTCTTATTTTCTCTTGAGTTCTGAATGAAAAAATAAAGTTTAAATAGGAAAAGTATTAAGGCAAAGTTCACAGTTGCATGTTTTTTTTTGTGTATTTAACTTTTTCCAGTTTTTTAAGTTCAATAATTGCAACATCTTTCCAGAAGTCAACAAGTAATCGTGTTAAATTATCGTGATTTCAGTATTGACCGAAATAATCGTGATTATATTTTTTTCCATAATTGAGCAGCCCTAGAGTGAACTAAGTGAGTCATTGGTTCTGATGTTTGTGACCTGCAGAACAGTCAGCTGATCATCCAGAAGTCCCGGCTGAGCTCCGGACATTACCCCCCTCCCTCCCCCCGGGCGTCACCCTCAGGCTCCACCCCTATTGGCTCAGCAAGTCCTCACACCCACCTCCACCTTCACACAGACGGATCTTCGCCCTGGCCCACAATGCATCTCTGCTGCCTCTCGCACAACGCCCAGCAGACAGACAGTCAGACAGACCAGAGGACTCGCTGTCAGACAGGCAGGCATCGCGGAAATCAAAGAGACAAACAGACAGACGGTTGGACAGAAAGATAAACCAACCGGTGGACAGACAGCCAATCAACACCCTGTCTCTCCCCCCTCCAGGTGTCACTTTACTCTCTGACTCCCCCGCTGTTTCCACAGCTCCGCCACCTGTCTGTGGGGCTGTCTCATTGGCTGCTGTCCATCCAGGCCCCGCCCACATCCTCCAGCCCTGCCTTCCTATTGGCCAGTGGACGCAGAGCAGCAGAGCTTCCCTCCCTCTCCCCTCTCTGACCGACGCTCAGACAAACATGACGCCGGCATGCTTCCTCCTGCAGATGGTGTGGACGCCCGCTGCCACCTCCCAGCATGCTCTGGGGCAACAGCTCCACAGACCAATCAAAGAGGAGCGAGAGGACACAACGCCACGCCTTCCACCCGAGGAAGAGACACGGGAAGAGGAGGAAAGTTCAGGTTCAACATCAACACTCAGCCCGATGTCTTCCTGTGAAGAAGAGGAAGAGGGGAGAGAGGGAGGAGAAGAGGAGAACTGGGCTGATCTGGGTGTGATGAACGGAGTACAAAATACTGGAGGAGAGGAAAAAGAGGGGAGAGAAGGGGGAGGAGAGGAAGAAGAGGGGGAGAGAAGGGGGGAGGAGAAGAAGAGGGGAGAGAAGGAGGAGGAGAGGAAGAAGGGGGGAGGAGAAGAAGAAGAGGGGAGAGAAGGGGGGAGGAGAGGGGGACACAGGCAGTGGAGAGGAGGAGCACGGGAGAGAGGGGGGAGGAGAAGATGAAGAAGGGAGAGAGGAAGAGGAGGGTGGAGGAGGAGGAGGAGAGGGGGATGAGGGGGGGGAGGGGGAGAGAGGAAGAGGAGGGTGCAGGAGGAGGAGGAGAGGGGGATGAAGATCAGGACCGGCAGGGAGAGGAGGAAGAGGAGGAGGAGGAGGACTTTGATGACCTCACACAGGACGAAGACGAAGAAGAAGTGATGTCGTCTGCGTCGGAGGAGTCGGTGCTGTCGGTGCCAGAGTTACAGGTAAACAGGAAGTCAATTACAGGTAAACAGGAAGTCAATTACCAATTTGGTTGGTGTGTCAGGACCATTATCAGGACCATTATCAGGTTGGTGTGTCAGGACCATTAGGAGGTTAGTGTGTCGGGACCATTATCAGGTTGGTGGGTCAGGACCATTATCAGGACCATTATCAGGTTGGTGTGTCAGGACCATTAGGAGGTTAGTGTGTCGGGACCATTATCAGGTTGGTGGGTCAGGACCATTATCAGGACCATTATCAGGTTGGTGTGTCAGGACCATTAGGAGGTTAGTGTGTCGGGACCATTATCAGGTTGGTGGGTCAGGACCATTATCAGGACCATTATCAGGTTGGTGTGTCAGGACCATTAGGAGGTTAGTGTGTCGGGACCATTATCACGTTGGTGGGTCAGGACCATTATCAGGTTAGTGTGTCGGGACCATTATCACGTTGGTGGGTCAGGACCATTATCATGTTGGTGGGTCAGGACCATTATCGGGTTGCTGGGTCAGGACCATTATCAGGTTGGTGTGTCAGGACCATTATCAAGTTGGTGGGTCAGGACCATTATCAGGTTGGTGTGTCAGGACCATTATCAAGTTGGTGGGTCAGGACCATTATCAGGTTGGTGGGTCAAGACCATTATCAGGTTGGTGTGTCAGGACCATTATCAAGTTGGTGGGTCAGGACCATTATCAGGTTGGTGGGTCAGGACCATTACCAGAATCAGAATCAGAAATGGTTTTTATTGCCAAGTACGTTTTTTAACACATACAAGGAATTTGTTTTGGTGTTGTTGGTGCACATCACACATTCTCTAAATGTAATATTAAACAATATAAGTATAGGTATAAACAATATAAGTAATAAGTATATGTACACAGTATGTATTAAATTAAAAATAAAGATAGAAATAAAATAAATAAATAAAGAGCAAAGAGCATTACAGCAGAGAGAGAACATTGGCATGAAGAGCCAGGTGGAGTGGAGAGGTTGGTGTGTCAGGACCATTATCAGGTTGGTGGGTCAGGACCATTACCAGGTTGGTGGGTCAGGACCATTATCAGGTTGGTGTGTCGGGACCATTATCAGGTTGGTGGGTCAGGACCATTATCAGGTTGGTGTGTCGGGACCATTATGAGGACCATTACCAGGTTGGTATGTCAGGACCATTATCAGGTAGGTGTGTCAGGACCATTATCAGGTTGGTGGGTCAGGACCATTATGAGGACCATTACCAGGTTGGTGGGTCAGGACCATTATCACGTTGGTGGGTCAGGACCATTATCAGGTTGGTGTGTCAGGACCATTATCAGGTTGGTGGGTCAGGACCATTATCAGGTTGGTGGGTCAGGACCATTATGAGGACCATTACCAGGTTGGTATGTCAGGACCATTATCTTCGTTGGTGGGTCAGGACCATTATCAGACCATTATCAGGTAGGTGTGTCAGGACCATTATCAGGTTGGTGGGTCAGGACCATTATGAGGACCATTCCCAGGTTGGTATGTCAGGACCATTATCACGTTGATGGGTCAGGACCATTACCAGGTTGGTGGGTCAGGACCATTATCAGGTTGGTGGGTCAGGACCATTATCAGGTTGGTGGGTCAGGACCATTATCAGATTGGTGTGTCAGGACTATTATCAGGTTGGTGGGTCAGGACCATTATCAGGTTGGTGGGTCGGGACCATTATCAGGTTAGTGTGTCAGGACCATTATCAGGTTAGTGTTTCAGGACCATTATCAGGTTGGTGTGTCAGGACCATTATCAGGACCATTATCAGGTTGGTGTGTCTGGACCATTGTCAGGTTGGTGTGTCAGGACCATTATCAGGACCATTATCAACTTGGTGTATCAGGACCATTATCAGGTTGGTGTGTCAGGACCATTATCAGGACCATTATCAGCTCGGTGTATCAGGACCATTATCAGATTGGTGTGTCAGGACCATTATCAGGTTGGTGTGTCAGGACCATTATCAGGTCATTATCAGGTTGGTGTGTCAGGACCATTATCAGGTTGGTGTGTCTGGACCATTATCAGGTTGGTATGTCAGGACCATTATCTTCGTTGGTGGGTCAGGAACATTATCAGACCATTATCAGGTAGGTGTGTCAGGACCATTATCAGGTTGGTGGGTCAGGACCATTATGAGGACCATTCCCAGGTTGGTATGTCAGGACCATTATCACGTTGGTGGGTCAGGACCATTACCAGGTTGGTGGGTCAGGACCATTATCAGGTTGGTGGGTCAGGACCATTATCAGGTTGGTGGGTCAGGACCATTATCAGATTGGTGTGTCAGGACTATTATCAGGTTGGTGGGTCAGGACCATTATCTTCGTTGGTGGGTCAGGACCATTATCAGACCATTATCAGGTAGGTGTGTCAGGACCATTATCAGGTTGGTGGGTCAGGACCATTATGAGGACCATTACCAGGTTGGTATGTCAGGACCATTATCACGTTGGTGGGTCAGGACCATTACCAGGTTGGTGGGTCAGGACCATTATCAGGTTGGTGTGTCAGGACCATTATCAGGTTGGTGGGTCAGGACCATTATCAGGTTGTTGGGTCAGGACCATTATCAGGTTGGTGTGTCAGGACCATTACCAGGTTGGTATGTCAGGACCATTATCACGTTGGTGGGTCAGGACCATTACCAGGTTGGTGGGTCAGGACCATTATCAGGTTGGTGTGTCAGGACCATTATCAGGACCATTATCAGGTTGGTGTGTCAGGACCATTATCAGGTTGGTGGGTCAGGACCATTATCAGATTGGTGTGTCAGGACCATTATCAGGTTAGTGGGTCAGGACCATTATCAGCTTGGTGTGTCTGGACCATTATCAGGTTGGTGTGTCAGGACCATTATCAGCTTGGTGTGTCAGGACCATTATCAGGACCATTATCAGGTTGGTGTGTCAGGACCATTACCAGGTTGGTGTGTCAGGACCATTATCAGGACCATTATCAGGTTGGTGTGTCAGGACCATTATCAGCTTGGTGTGTCAGGACCATTATCAGGTTGGTGTGTCAGGACCATTATCAGCTTGTTGTGTCAGGACCATTATCAGGACCATTATCAGGTTGGTGTGTCAGGACCATTATCAGCTTGGTGTGTCAGGACCATTATCAGGACCATTACCAGGTTGGTGTGTCAGGACCATTATCAGGTTGGTGTGTCAGGACCATTATCAGGACCATTATCAGGTTGGTGTGTCAGGACCATTATCAGGTTGGTGTGTCAGGACCATTATCAGGTTGGTGTGTCAGGACCATTATCAGCTTGGTGTGTCAGGACCATTATCAGGTTGGTGTGTCAGGACCATTATCAGGTTGGTGTGTCAGTACCATTATCAGGTTGGTGTGTCAGGGCCTTTACAGACAACGTTACAGAAACTACATACAATGAGGCTGATGCTGTACGCTGTAACTTTACCAGAATAAAGTAACCCACTACAGCTAGACTGGACCAGAGCACTGGTGGGACCTTTAGTTAGTCTCTGAATCAGAATCACAGAGCAGCTTAGTGCTGCAGTAGTTACCCTACACGCTGATTGGTGCATACACACACAAACATGCATATTACATATTAACCTTGTGTCTCTCTCTCTCTCTTTCTGTCGGTTTGTCTGTCTGTCTGTCTCTTTATCTCTCTGTCTGTCTGTCTTTCTCTGTCTCTCTCTTTCTCTGTCTCTCTGTCTGTCATTTTATCTCTCTCTGTCTCTCTCTGTCTGTCTGTCTCTCTGTCTGTCTCTCTCTGTCTATCTGTGTGTGTCTCTCTCTCCTCTCTGTGTGTCTCTCTGTTTCTCTCTGTCTGTCTCTTTATCTCTCTCTGTCTGTCTGTCTCTCTTTCTGTCTATCTGTGTGTGTCTCTCTGTCTGTCTCTCTGTGTGTCTGTCCCTCTGTCTGTCCCTCTCTCTCTGTCTGTCTGTCTGTCTCTCTGTCTCTCTAGGAGACGATGAAGCAGCTGACCTGGCTGGCAGCCGAGCGGCGTCTCTGTGCAGATGGAGACTCTGAGGAAGACCACTCCCCCACCTCTCAGGAGGAGGAGGAGGAGGAGGAAGAGGAGGGGCCTAAAGGGGAGGAGTCTGGAGAGGGGGGGGCAGCAAGGGAGGGAGGAGACGAGGAGGGAGGAGATGAGGAGACGCCAGCAGGAGAGGAGACGACCAGAGGAGGAGCAGGAGGACGCTGTCTGGGACGGGGAAGAGGTGCCTCTCATACATCTGGCTTTCTCTCTCTGGTCTTACTTAGTACCCTAGTGGCCTATATAGGGTAGTAATTAGTACCCTATATAGCCACTAGTCTTACTGTGTGTGGTCTTACTTAGTACCCTATATATGCCATTAGTCTTACTGTGTGTGGTCTTACTTAGTACCCTATATAGGCCACTAGTCTTACTGTGTGTGGTCTTACTTAGTACCCTATATAGGCCACTAGTCTTACTGTGTGTGGTCTTACTTAGTACCCTATATATGCCATTAGTCTTACTGTGTGTGGTCTTACTTAGTACCCTATATAGGCCACTAGTCTTACTGTGTGTGGTCTTACTTAGTACCCTATATAGGCCACTAGTCTTACTGTGTGTGGTCTTACTTAGTACCCTATATAGGCCACTGGTCTTACTGTGTGTGGTCTTACTTAATACCTTATATAGGCCACTAATCTTACTGTGTGTGGTCTTACTTAGTACCCTATAATGGCCACTAGTCTTACTGTGTGTGGTCTTAGTTAGTACCCTATATAGGCCACTAGTCTTACTGTGTGTGGTCTTACTTAGTACCCTATATAGGCCACTAGTCTTACTGTGTGTGGTCTTACTTAGTACCCTATATAGGCCACTAGTCTTACTGTGTGTGGTCTTACTTAGTACCCTATATAGGCCACTAGTCTCTGTGCTCTTACCGTGTGTGTGTGTGAGTGTTATCGTGTGTGTGTGTTCTTACCGTGTGTGTGTGTGTGTTTGTGTGTGTGTGTCTCTCTGTGTTCTTACCGTGTCTCTGTGTGTGTGTGTGTGTGTGTGTGTGTGTGTGTGTGTCTCTGTCTGTCTCTTTGTGTGTGTGTGTGTGTGTGTGTGTGTGTGTGGTCCCTGCAGGTCGTAGCCGTCCTCTCCGAGGTCTGAGGAGAAGCCGCCAGCAGCGTCACAGCAAAGACGCCGCTAAACTCCTCCAGCTTTTCGACGACAACATCGTCAACAATGACCCGCAGAGAGAGAGCAAGGACCTGGCCTTCGCCCAGAGCTACCTGCACAGGGTGAGACAGGTAGAGAGACAGACAGGTTAGAGACAGACAGAGAGAGAGCAAGGACCTGGCCTTCGCCCAGAGCTACTTGCACAGGGTGAGACGGGCACTGCCACAGGGTGAGACAGGCACTTGCCACGGGGTGAGACAGGCACTACCACAGTGCATGAAGTATATTTGGGGTATGGTAACCTCTGTCCCGTGTGTCTTCAGGTGCGTGAGAAGTAGATTTTGGGTATGGTAACCTCTGTCCTGTGTGTCTTCAGGTGTGTGAGAAATAGATTTTGGGTATGGTAACCTCTGTCCTGTGTGTCTTCAGGTGTGAGAAGTAGATTTTGGGTATGGTAACCTCTGTCCCGTGTGTCTTCAGGTGTGTGAGAACTAGATTTTGGGTATGGTAACCTCTGTCCCGTGTGTCTTCAGGTGCTTGAGAAATAGATTTTGGGTATGGTAACCTCTGTCCCGTGTGTCTTCAGGTGCTTGAGAAATAGATTTTGGGTATGGTAACCTCTGTCCCGTGTGTCTTCAGGTGTGTGAGAAGTAGATTTTGGGTATGGTAACCTCTTCCTCGTGTGTCTTCAGGTGTGAGAAGTAGATTTTGGGTATGGTAACCTCTGTCCCGTGTGTCTTCAGGTGTGAGAAGTAGTTTTTGGGTATGGTAACCTCTGTCCCGTGTGTCTTCAGGTGCTTGAGAAATAGATTTTGGGTATGGTAACCTCTGTCCCGTGTGTCTTCAGGTGTGTGAGAAGTAGATTTTGGGTATGGTAACCTCTTCCCCGTGTGTCTTCAGGTGTGAGAAGTAGATTTTGGGTATGGTAACCTCTGTCCCGTGTGTCTTCAGGTGCTTGATAAGTAGATTTTGGGTATGATAACCTCTGTCCCGTGTGTCTTCAGGTGTGAGAAGTAGATTTTGGGTATGGTTACCTCTGTCCCGTGTGTCTTCAGGTGTGAGAAGTAGATTTTGAGTATGATAACCTCCGTCCCGTGTGTCTTCAGGTGCTTGAGAAATAGATTTTGGGTATGGTAACCTCTGTCCCGTGTGTCTTCGGGTGTGAGAAGTAGATTTTGGGTATGGTAACCTCTGTCCCGTGTGTCTTCAGGTGCTTGAGAAGTAGATTTTGGGTATGATAACCTCTGTCCCGTGTGTCTTCAGGTGCTTGAGAAATAGATTTTGGGTATGGTAACCTCTGTCCCGTGTGTCTTCAGGTGCTTTAGAAGTAGATTTTGGGTATGATAACCTCTGTCCCGTGTGTCTTCAGGTGCTTGAGAAATAGATTTTGGGTATGGTAACCTCTGTCCCGTGTGTCTTCAGGTGCTTGAGAAATAGATTTTGGGTATGGTAACCTCTGTCCCGTGTGTCTTCAGGTGCTTTAGAAGTAGATTTTGGGTATGATAACCTCTGTCCCGTGTGTCTTCAGGTGCTTGAGAAATATATTTTGGGTATGGTAACCTCTGTCCCGTGTGTCTTCAGGTGTGTGAGAAGTAGATTTTGGGTATGGTAACCTCTGTCCCGTGTGTCTTCAGGTGCTTTAGAAGTAGATTTTGGGTATGATAACCTCTGTCCCGTGTGTCTTCAGGTGTGAGAAATAGATTTTGGGTATGATAACCTCTGTCCCGTGTGTCTTCAGGTGTGAGAAATAGATTTTGGGTATGGTAACCTCTGTCCCGTGTGTCTTCAGGTGTGAGAAATAGATTTTGGGTATGGTAACCTCTGTCCCGTGTGTCTTCAGGTGCTTTAGAAGTAGATTTTGGGTATGATAACCTCTGTCCCGTGTGTCTTCAGGTGCTTGAGAAATAGATTTTGGGTATGGTAACCTCTGTCCCGTGTGTCTTCAGGTGCTTTAGAAATAGATTTTGGGTATGGTAACCTCTGTCCCGTGTGTCTTCAGGTGTGAGAAGTAGATTTTGGGTATGGTAACCTCTGTCCCGTGTGTCGTCAGGTGTGAGAAATAGATTTTGGGTATGATAACCTCTGTCCCGTGTGTCTTCAGGTGCTTTAGAAATAGATTTTGGGTATGGTAACCTCTGTCCCGTGTGTCTTCAGGTGCTTGAGAAATAGATTTTGGGTATGATAACCTCTGTCCCGTGTGTCTTCAGGTGCTTTAGAAATAGATTTTGGGTATGATAACCTCTGTCCCGTGTGTCTTCAGGTGCTTTAGAAATAGATTTTGGGTATGGTAACCTCTGTCCCGTGTGTCTTCAGGTG
Organism: Perca schrenkii; assembly: GCA_025617405.1. NCBI lineage: Eukaryota > Metazoa > Chordata > Actinopteri > Perciformes > Percidae > Perca > Perca schrenkii. The sequence continues at coordinate 171,840 of JABUOV010000044.1, forward strand.
CTTTAGAAGTAGATTTTGGGTATGATAACCTCTGTCCCGTGTGTCTTCAGGTGTGAGAAATAGATTTTGGGTATGGTAACCTCTGTCCCGTGTGTCTTCAGGTGCTTTAGAAGTAGATTTTGGGTATGGTAACCTCTGTCCCGTGTGTCTTCAGGTGTGAGAAATAGATTTTGGGTATGGTAACCTCTGTCCCGTGTGTCTTCAGGTGCTTTAGAAGTAGATTTTGGGTATGATAACCTCTGTCCCGTGTGTCTTCAGGTGCTTTAGAAGTAGATTTTGGGTATGATAACCTCTGTCCCGTGTGTCTTCAGGTGCTTTAGAAATAGATTTTGGGTATGGTAACCTCTGTCCCGTGTGTCTTCAGGTGCTTTAGAAGTAGATTTTGGGTATGGTAACCTCTGTCCCGTGTGTCTTCAGGTGCTTTAGAAGTAGATTTTGGGTATGATAACCTCTGTCCCGTGTGTCTTCAGGTGCGCGAGGCGCTGCAGGACGTACCTGGGCAGGTGGAGGAGTTTGTGTCTCTGCTCAACGACTTTGAGCAGCTGGGCGGTGGACAGGAAGTGATGTCGTTGTTCAGGAAGCTGCGCTGCGTCCTGGGAGAGCGGACGGACCTGCTGCGAGACTTCGCCGCCTTCCTGCATCCGGAGCAGGCGCTGCAGTGTGGACTGGTAGGTAGAAACACATGTTTACGGATGGTTCCCAGCAGGTGCTACAGTGTGGACTGGTAGGTAGAAACACATGTTTACTGATGGTTCCTAGCAGGTGCTACAGGGTGGACTGGTAGGTAGAAACACATGTTTACTGATGGTTCCTAGTAGGGTCTACAGTGTGGACTGGTAGGTAGAAACACATGTTTACTGATGGTTCCCAGCAGGTGCTACAGTGTGGACTGGTAGGTAGAAACACATGTTTACTGATGGTTCCCAGCAGGTGCTACAGTGTGGACTGGTAGGTAGAAACACATGTTTACTGATGGTTCCCAGCAGGTGCTACAGTGTGGACTGGTAGGTAGAAACACATGTTTACTGATGGTTCCTAGCAGGTGCTACAGTGTGGACTGGTAGGCAGAAACACATGTTTACTGATGGTTCCTAGCAGGGTCTACAGTGTGGACTGGTAGGTAGAAACACATGTTTACTGATGGTTCCCAGCAGGTGCTACAGTGTGGACTGGTAGGTAGAAACACATGTTTACTGATGGTTCCCAGCAGGTGCTACAGTGTGGACTGGTAGGCAGAAACACATGTTTACTGATGGTTCCTAGCAGGGTCTACAGTGTGGACTGGTAGGTAGAAACACATGTTTACTGATGGTTCCTAGCAGGTGCTACAGTGTGGACTGGTAGGCAGAAACACATGTTTACTGATGGTTCCTAGCAGGGTCTACAGTGTGGACTGGTAGGTAGAAACACATGTTTACTGATGGTTCCCAGCAGGGTCTACAGTGTGGACTGGTAGGTAGAAACACATGTTTACTGATGGTTCCTAGCAGGGTCTACAGTGTGGACTTGTAGGTAGAAACACATGTTTACTGATGGTTCCCAGCAGGGTCTACAGTGTGGACTGGTAGGTAGAAACACATGTTTACTGATGGTTCCTAGCAGGGTCTACAGTGTGGACTGGTAGGTAGAAACACATGTTTACTGATGGTTCCTAGCAGGTGCTACAGTGTGGACTGGTAGGTAGAAACACATGTTTACTGATGGTTCCTAGCAGTTGCTACAGTGTGGACTGGTAGGCAGAAACACATGTTTACTGATGGTTCCTAGCAGGTGCTACAGTGTGGACTGGTAGGCAGAAACATATGTTTACTGATGGTTCCTAGCAGGGTCTACAGTGTGGACTGGTAGGCAGAAACACATGTTTACTGATGGTTCCTAGCAGGTGCTACAGTGTGGACTGGTAGGCAGAAACACATGTTTACTGATGGTTCCCAGCCAAAATACCTGTCTGTTAGTGAACACAGGTCTGTTTACAGGTCAACTGTTTTTGGGGCATTTTTCTGTGTTTTTGCTCAGTTTTTTGGTGCTTTTTTCTGCATGTTGCTCTTTGTCCTGTTTTCATTGCTTTTTTTTTTTTTCCCAACGTATTTGAAGCTAAGTTGGTACATTCTAGATGAAAACTGTAAAACATCTGCAGGTTGTGTTTGGTTCTGCTGTGTGTTTGGTTCTGCTGTGTGTTTGGGTCTGCTGTGTGTTTGGTTCTGCTGTGTGTTTGGGTCTGCTGTGTGATTGGTTCTGCTGTGTGTTTGGGTCTGCTGTGTGTTTGGTTCTGCTGTGTGTTTGGTTCTGCTGTGTGTTTGGTTCTGCTGTGTGTTTGGGTCTGCTGTGTGATTGGTTCTGCTGTGTGTTTGGGTCTGCTGTGTGATTGGTTCTGCTGTGTGTTTGGGTCTGCTGTGTTTTTGGGTCTGCTGTGTTTGGTTCTGCTGTGTGTTTGGTTCTGCTGTGTGTTTGGGTCTGCTGTGTGATTGGTTCTGCTGTGTGTTTGGGTCTGCTGTGTGTTTGGGTCTGCTGTGTGTTTGGGTCTGCTGTGTTTTTGGGTCTGCTGTGTTTTTGGGTCTGCTGTGTGTTTGGTTCTGCTGTGTGATTAATAAATGTATTTTCACGTGGTCTTAACCTCTGCGTTGTATTCAGGGAGAGATATTAAGAATCCCACTATGAACCACAGACATTATCATTCATTTATAGTTAAACCTCTGAGGGGAAACTTTAACACTGATTAGTATTCTTATTGGAGAATGTCGACTGACATTTTCAGGAACACAGTCATGGAAATTTGCCAAAAAGTCATTAAAAAGTAATAAAAAGTAATGAAAAAGTAATAAAAAGTAATAAAAAGTAATGAAAAGTAATAAAAAGTAATAAAAAGTAATGAAAAAGTTATAAAAAGTATTGGTTAAAATGCGTCTGAAGCCTGCTCTGTGTCCCCGGTGCAGTTTGAGGAGCAGCAGGCGTTTGAACGCAGCCGGCGGTTCCTGCGCCAGCTGGAGATCAGTTTTGGAGATAATCCGTCTCATTACCAGAAGATCATCAAAGCTCTACAGACCGGTCCGGACCTGAGTCCAAACAGCATCACAGAGGTAACGCACACAGCACTCTAATTATTATTATTATTGTTTTTTGTTATTATTATAATAATTATTATTATTATTTTATTATAATATTATATTATTAATATTATTATATTATTATTTTGTTATATTATTATATTATAATTATTTTATTATTATTATTATGTTTTTTTAATTATTTTTATTATTGTTTTTATTTTTTATTATTATCATTATTTTATTATTATTATATTATTATTATAAATTATTATTATTATTATTAGTAGTAGTAGTAGCAGTAGTAGTAGACGTAGTGTTATTATTGTTAGTATAATTATTATTGATGGTATTGATCAGCGTGTGTGTGTTCCAGCTGAAGGCCCAGATGTCTGCGCTGCTGAAAGGCCACACCCACCTCCAGACTGAATTCTGGGTGTTTTTCGACGAGCTCCGCCCCCCCCCAGCCCGCCCAGGACAGTTCGAAGAAGCTCATTGGCCGGAGGACGGAGGGGGCGGGTCCGACGGAGGGGAGGGCGGCGGCCTCGTGTTAGGGGGCGGAGCCAGCTGCGGCTTCGAGGAAGTGACGCTCCCAGAGCTGGAGGAGGAAGAGGAGGGGCTTAAGATCCAACCAATGGCGAGCCGGCGCCAGAGGAGGAAGCTGGACGCCCACAGGAACTACAAGGTCTGAAAACACACATGCAGGGCTGTGATTGGTCGAATTAAGGGAATTAAATTGACCCAGTGTTTCACTGAAAGGAAAACAAGATAAAATAGCTTAGTGTTAGCTTAGTGTTAGCTTACTAAGAGGTCTGAAAACACACATGGAGGGCTGTGTTTGGTCGAATTAAGACTGTTTGTGTTCCAGGACTGTGATTGGTCGGATGAGGCAAAGATCAGCAGACACAGGAGGAAAGGATGCTCTCACTGCCATGGCAACAAGGTCTGTCCTCCATGTTTGATTACCTGTCAGGTGTGAATAAGTGACAGGAAGTGACCCGCCTGACTGAGCTGTTCATTTCCTGTCCAGACCTCAGGGGGCGTGTCCAGAGCCATGAAGAGTCTGGACCCGCTGTACTCTCAGATAAGCTCCGCCCACAAAGACCTGGACCTGAAGGGGGACGACAGCCCACAACCAGGTGGGGGGGTGTGTGTGTGTGTGTGTGTCTCTGTGTGTGTGTGTGTGTGGGTCTCTGTGTGTCTGTGTGTGTGTGTGTGTGTGTGTGTGTGTGTGTGTGTGTGTGTGTGTGTGTGTGTGTGTGTGTCTGTGTGTGTGTGTGTGTCTGTGTGTGTGTGTGTGTCTGTGTGTGTGTGTGGGTCTCTGTGTGTGTGTGTCTGTGTGTGTGTGTGTGTGTGTGTGTGTGTGTGTGTGTCTGTGTGTGTGTGTGTGTGTGTGTGTGTTAGGGGTGCACGATATTGAAAAATTTGATAATGCGATATCGATAATGAATATTTCGATATCGATATTAATTTCGATATTTTTAAACATATGTAAAATTACCAAAGTTATGGGAAAACGCATAAAAAAATAGATTTCATATTTCCCGGTGCTAAAACAATACATTTAAAATGTTATATATATATATATATTTAAAATGTAATGATTTATTAAAAATGTAATAACAATAACTTATAACAATATCTTATTTTCAACGACAAAAAAACAAACACTGGCTGCGAAAAGCGTATTTTACAATTACTTTGAATGCAGCACGAGGCTGGCGAGGCCAAACATATATATATATACAGTACAGGCCAAAAGTTTGGACACACCTTCTCATTCAATGTGTTTCTTTATTTTCATGACTATTTACATTGTAGATTCTCACTGAAGGCATCAAAACTATGAATGAACACATATGGAATTATGTACTTAACAAAAAAGTGTGAAATAACTGAAAACATGTCTTATATTTTAGATTCTTCAAAGTAGCCACCCTTTGCTTTTTTTTGATAACTCTGCAAACCCTTGGTGTTCTCTCAATGAGCTTCATGAGGTAGTCACCTGAAATGGTTTTACCTTCAGAGGTGTGCTTTGTCAGGGTTCATTAATGGAATTATTTCCCTTATTAATAAAAAAGCAAAGGGTGGCTACTTTGAAGAATCTAAAATATAAGACATGTTTTCAGTTATTTCACACTTTTTTGTTAAGTACATAATTCCATATGTGTTCATTCATAGTTATGATGCCTTCAGTGAGAATCTACAATGTAAATAGTCATGAAAATAAAAAGGAAACACATTGAATGAGAAGGTGTGTCCAAACTTTTGGCCTGTACTGTATGTATGTATGTATGTATGTATGTATGTATGTATGTATATTAGGGCTGTCAATCGATTAAAAAAATTTAATCGAATTAATTACATACTCTGATTAATTAATCAAAATTAATCGCATACATAATTAACGGTGCCTAAACCGATACTTTTTAAGAAAGTAAAAAAAGAAAAGGTAAAAGAAGGGTACTAAACAACAGTCGGTGACATTAAAGAAGGGCTTGTTTATTGCTAAGGCCATATGGTCAAAATTAAATGATTTGATAATAATCTATAACAATAACGATAACTTATTTCACTAGCAAATTGCTGTTGAACAACAAAAACAACCACCAGATGG
>JABUOV010000044.1:182500-207500 GCA_025617405.1 Perca schrenkii
CCTCTCCTTGATCTCATGGTGTTGATGGAGAAGGAGAACCAGGAGAAGTTAACCCTCTCCTTGATCTCATGGTGTTGATGGAGAAGGAGAACCAGGAGAAGTTAACCCTCTCCTTGATCTCATGGTGTTGATGGAGGAGGAGAACCAGGAGAAGTTAACTCTCTCCTTGATCTCATGGTGTTGATGGAGAAGGAGAACCAGAAGAAGTTAACCCTCTCCTTGATCTCATGGTGATGATGGAGAAGGAGAACCAGGAGAAGTTACTCCTCTCCTTGATCTCATGGTGTTGATGGAGGAGGAGACCCAGGAGAAGTTAACTCTCTCCTTGATCTCATGGTGTTGATGGAGAAGGAGAACCAGAAGAAGTTAACCCTCTCCTTGATCTCATGGTGATGATGGAGAAGGAGAACCAGAAGAAGTTAACTCTCTCCTTGATCTCATGGTGTTGATGGAGAAGGAGAACCAGGAGAAGTTACTCCTCTCCTTGATCTCATGGTGTTGATGGAGAAGGAGAACCAGGAGAAGTTACCCTCTCCTTGATCTCATGGTGTTGATGGAGGAGAACCAGGAGAAGTTAACCCTCTCCTTGATCTCATGGTGTTGATGGAGAAGGAGAACCAGGAGAAGTTACTCCTCTCCTTGATCTCATGGTGTTGATGGAGAAGGAGAACCAGGAGAAGTTACTCCTCTCCTTGATCTCATGGTGTTGATGGAGGAGGAGAACCAGAAGAAGTTAACTCTCTCCTTGATCTCATGGTGTTGATGGAGGAGAACCAGGAGAAGTTACTCCTCTCCTTGATCTCATGGTGTTGATGGAGGAGGAGAACCAGGAGAAGTTAACCCTCTCCTTGATTTCATGGTGTTGATGGAGAAGGAGAACCAGGAGAAGTTAACTCTCTCCTTGATCTCATGGTGTTGATGGAGGAGAACCAGGAGAAGTTAACCCTCTCCTTGATCTCATGGTGTTGATGGAGGAGGAGAACCAGGAGAAGTTAACTCTCTCCTTGATCTCATGGTGTTGATGGAGGAGGAGAACCAGGAGAAGTTAACTCTCTCCTTGATCTCATGGTGTTGATGGAGAAGGAGAACCAGAAGAAGTTAACTCTCTCCTTGATGTCATGGTGTTGATGGAGGAGAACCAGGAGAAGTTAACCCTCTCCTTGATCTCATGGTGTTGATGGAGGAGGAGAACCAGGAGAAGTTAACTCTCTCCTTGATCTCATGGTGTTGATGGAGGAGGAGAACCAGGAGAAGTTAACTCTCTCCTTGATCTCATGGTGTTGATGGAGGAGGAGAACCAGAAGAAGTTAACTCTCTCCTTGATCTCATGGTGTTGATGGAGGAGAACCAGGAGAAGTTAACCCTCTCCTTGATCTCATGGTGTTGATGGAGAAGGAGAACCAGGAGAAGTTAACTCTCTCCTTGATCTCATGGTGTTGATGGAGGAGAACCAGGAGAAGTTAACCCTCTCCTTGATCTCATGGTGTTGATGGAGGAGGAGAACCAGAAGAAGTTAACTCTCTCCTTGATCTCATGGTGTTGATGGAGGAGGAGAACCAGGAGAAGTTAACTCTCTCCTTGATCTCATGGTGTTGATGGAGGAGGAGAACCAGAAGAAGTTAACTCTCTCCTTGATCTCATGGTGTTGATGGAGAAGGAGAACCAGGAGAAGTTACTCCTCTCCTTGATCTCATGGTGTTGATGGAGAAGGAGAACCAGGAGAAGTTACTCCTCTCCTTGATCTCATGGTGTTGATGGAGGAGGAGAACCAGAAGAAGTTAACTCTCTTTGATCTCATGGTGTTGATGGAGAAGGAGAACCAGGAGAAGTTAACCCTCTCCTTGATCTCATGGTGTTGATGGAGGAGAACCAGGAGAAGTTAACCCTCTCCTTGATCTCATGGTGTTGATTGAGGAGAACCAGGAGAAGTTAACCCTCTCCTTGATCTCATGGTGTTGATGGAGAAGGAGAACCAGGAGAAGTTAACCCTCTCCTTGATCTCATGGTGTTGATGGAGAAGGAGAACCAGGAGAAGTTAACCCTCTCCTTGATCTCATGGTGTTGATGGAGAAGGAGAACCAGGAGAAGTTTCTCCTCTTGTTGCTTCTATACTCTTTGGTTACATGTCGGGCGGGATGCAACGCAAACTAAATATCGCGTAATTATCGCAAGACTTCCAGTGTTTAATATCGCGCAACGTGATATCGCGATAAAGATAATGAGTCGATATATTGTGCACCCCTAGTGTGTGTCTGTGTGTGTGTGTTTGTGTGTGTGTCTCTGTGTGTGTGTGTGTGTTTGTGTGTGTGTTTGTGTGTGTGTGTGTGTGTGTGTGTGTGTGTGTGTGTGTGTGTGTGTGTGTGTGTGTGTGAGAAGATAGAGGAGAGGATGGAGAAGGGAGGAGAGGATGAGAGAGGAGACGATAGAGGAGGAGAGAGGAGAAGATGGAGGAGATGAGAAGATGGAGGGGAGAGGAGAGGAAAAGATGGAGGAGAGGAGAGGAGACGATAGAGGAGGAGAGAGGAGAAGATGGAGGAGAGAATAGGAGAGAAGATGGAGGGGAGAGAAGAGGAGAAGATAGAGAAGAGAAGATGGAGGAGAGAGGAGAGGAGGAGAGAGAGGAGATCCATCTGTTCCTCTGCCATGTTTAACTGTAACGTTGTCTCTGTTTGTGTCGACAGACGGCAGTGGTGCATCATGGGAAGGCTCGTTCCCTCTGATGGATGAGAAGGAGGAAGACGAGGAGGAGCTAGATGATGAAGAGGATGATGAAGAGGAGGAGCAGAGCCCGGCACTGAAGAGGAGGAGAGAGGAAACCTCCATCCCTATTATCTCCATCCCTCCCTCTATCTCCTCCTCCTCTATCTCTCCCTCTATCTCCTCCATCCCTCCCTCGGTCTCCTCCTCCTCCATCTCTCCCTCCGTCTCCTCCTCCATCTCTCCCTCTATCTCCTCCATCCCTCCCTCGGTCTCCTCCTCCTCCATCTCTCCCTCTATCTCCTCTCCTTCCATCCTTCCCTCAGTCTCCTCCTCCATCTCTCCCTCAATCTCCTCTCCTTCCATCCCTCCCTCTATCTCCTCTCCTTCCATCCCTCCCTCAGTCTCCTCCTCTATCTCTCCCTCTATCTCCTCCTCCTCTATCTCTCCCTCTATCACCTCTCCTTCCATCCCTCCCTCAGTCTCCTCCATCTCTCCCTCTATCTCCTGCATCCCTCCCTCTATCTCCTCCTCCTCCATCTCTCCCTCTATCTCCTCCATCCCTCCTTCTGTCTCCTCCATCCCTCCCACAGTCTCCTCTCCCTCCATCCCTCCCTCTGTCTCCTCCTCCTCCATCTCTCCCTCTATCTCCTCCTCCTCCATCTCTCCCTCTATTTCCTCCATCCCTCCCACAGTCTCCTCTCCCTCCATCCCTCCTTCTGTCTCCTCCATCCCTCCCTCTATCTCTTCCATCCCTCCCTCTATCTCCTCCTCCTCCATCCCTCCCTCTGTCTCCTCCTCCTCTCCCTCTGTCTCCTCCATCCCTCCTTCTGTCTCCTCCATCCCTCCTCCTGTCTCCTCCATCCCTCCTATCTCCTCCTCCTCCATCCCTCCCTCTATCTCCTCCTCTCCTCCCTCTCCCTCCTCCTCCTCCTCACCTCCCCCAGATCTCCCTGTCTGTGCTAAGAACATTTCTCTGACAGCGAGCGGCGAGAAAGTAATCCTCTGGACCAGGTAACCCCCCTAACCCTAACCCCTAGTTACCCCCCTTAAACCCCTAACCCTGAGCCCCCCCCAGACTGACCCCCCCCAGATTGACCTGACCCCCCCCCCGACTGACAGTGAGCCGTGTGGTTGTTTCAGAGAGGCAGATCGAGTGATTCTAACGAGGTGTCAGCAGGAGGGAGCCAATCAGAACACGTTCCAGGCCGTCTCTACTCTGCTCGGCAACAAGAGTCCCAGCGAGGTGATTGGTTGTTACATTCCCTCTACAAAGGTCTTTTACACAGGCAGTGTGTTTAGGCTGGGGGGGACTAACTCATGTGAACGCAGCTTTGTGAACGCAGCTTTGTGAACGCAGCCTAACAGCCTAACTCGTGAACGCAGACTAACTCATGTGAACGCAACTTTGTGAACGCAGACTAACTCATGTGAACGCAGACTAACTCATGTGAACGCAGACTAACTCATGGGAACACAGACTAACTCATGGGAACACAGACTAACAGACTAACTCATGTGAACGCAGACTAACAGACTAACTCATGTGAACGCAGACTAACAGACTAACTCATGTGAACGCAGACTAACAGACTAACTCATGTGAACGCAGACTAACTCATGTGAACGCAGACTAACTCATGTGAACGCAGACTAACAGACTAACTCATGTGAATGCAGACTAACAGACTAACTCATGTGAACGCAGCCTAACTCATGTGAACGCAGCCTAACTCATGTGAACGCAGCCTAACTCATGTGAACGCAGCTTTGTGAACGCAGCCTAACTCATGTGAACGCAGCCTAACAGCCTAACTCATGTGAACGCAGCTTTGTGAACGCAGCCTAACTCATGTGAACGCAGCCTAACTCATGTGAACGCAGCCTAACTCATGTGAACGCAGACTAACTCATGTGAACGCAGACTAACTCATGTGAACGCAGCCTAACTCATGTGAACGCAGCTTTGTGAACGCAGCCTAACTCATGTGAACGCAGCCTAACAGCCTAACTCATGTGAACGCAGCTTTGTGAACGCAGACTAACTCATGTGAACGCAGACTAACTCATGTGAACGCAGACTAACTCATGTGAACGCAGACTAAATCATGTGAACGCAGCTTTGTGAACGCAGCTTTGTGAACGCAGCCTAACAGCCTAACTCGTGAACGCAGACTAACTCATGTGAACGCAACTTTGTGAACGCAGACTAACTCATGTGAACGCAGACTAACTCAAGTGAACGCAACTTTGTGAACGCAGACTAACTCATGGGAACACAGACTAACTCATGGGAACACAGACTAACAGACTAACTCATGTGAACGCAGACTAACAGACTAACTCATGTGAACGCAGACTAACAGACTAACTCATGTGAACGCAGACTAACAGACTAACTCATGTGAACGCAGCTTTGTGAACGCAGACTAACTCATGTGAACGCAGACTAACTCATGTGAACGCAGACTAACTCATGTGAACGCAGACTAACTCATGTGAACGCAGACTAACAGACTAACTCATGTGAACGCAGACTAACTCATGTGAACGCAGACTAACTCATTTGAACGCAGACTAACTCATGTGAACGCAGACTAACTCATGTGAACGCAGACTAACAGACTAACTCATGTGAATGCAGACTAACAGACTAACTCATGTGAACGCAGCCTAACTCATGTGAACGCAGCCTAACTCATGTGAACGCAGCCTAACTCATGTGAACGCAGCTTTGTGAACGCAGCCTAACTCATGTGAACGCAGCCTAACAGCCTAACTCATGTGAACGCAGCTTTGTGAACGCAGCCTAACTCATGTGAACGCAGCCTAACTCATGTGAACGCAGCCTAACTCATGTGAACGCAGACTAACTCATGTGAACGCAGACTAACTCATGTGAACGCAGCCTAACTCATGTGAACGCAGCTTTGTGAACGCAGCCTAACTCATGTGAACGCAGCCTAACAGCCTAACTCATGTGAACGCAGCTTTGTGAACGCAGCCTAACTCATGTGAACGCAGCCTAACTCATGTGAACGCAGCCTAACTCATGTGAACGCAGACTAACTCATGTGAACGCAGCTTTGTGAACGCAGCTTTGTGAACGCAGCCTAACAGCCTAACTCGTGAACGCAGACTAACTCATGTGAACGCAGCTTTGTGAACGCAGACAAACTCCTGTGAACGCAGACTAACTCATGTGAACGCAGACTAACTCATGGGAACACAGACTAACAGACTAACTCATGTGAACGCAGACTAACAGACTAACTCATGTGAACGCAGACTAACAGACTAACTCATGTGAACGCAGACTAACTCATGTGAACGCAGACTAACTCATGTGAACACAGACTAACAGACTAACTCATGTGAACGCAGCCTAACAGCCTAACCCTGGTGAACGCAGACTAACTCATGTGAACGCAGACTAACTCATGTGAACGCAGACTAACTCATGTGAACGCAGACTAACTCATGTGAACGCAGACTAACTCATGTGAACGCAGACTAACAGACTAACTCATGTGAACGCAGACTAACAGACTAACTCATGTGAACGCAGACTAACAGACTAACTCATTTGAACGCAGACTAACAGACTAACTCATGGGAACACAGACTAACTCATGTGAACGCAGACTAACAGACTAACTCATGTGAACGCAGACTAACTCATGTGAACGCAGACTAACTCATGTGAACGCAGACTAACTCATGTGAACGCAGACTAACAGACTAACTCATGTGAACGCAGACTAACAGACTAACTCATGTGAACGCAGACTAACAGACTAACTCATGTGAACGCAGCCTAACAGCCTAACCCTGGTGAACGCAGACTAACCCTGGTGAACGCAGACTAACCCTGGTGAACGCAGACTAACTCATGTGAACGCAGACTAACTCATGTGAACGCAGACTAACTCATGTGAACGCAGCCTAACTCATGGGAACACAGACTAACAGACTAACTCATGTGAACGCAGACTAACAGACTAACTCATGTGAACGCAGCCTACTCATGTGAACGCAGCCTAACTCATGTGAACGCAGCCTAACTAATGTGAACGCAGCCTAACTCATGTGAACGCAGCCTAACTCATGTGAACGCAGCCTAACTCTTGTGAACGCAGACTAACTCTTGTGAACGCAGCCTAACAGCCTAACTCTGGTGAACGCAGCCTAACAGACTAACTCATGTGAACGCAGCCTTACTCATGTGAACGCAGCCTAACAGACTAACTCATGTGAACGCAGCCTAACTCATGTGAAAGCAGACTAACTCTTGTGAACGCAGACTAACTTATGTGAACGCAGCCTAACAGCCTAACTCTGGTGAACGCAGCCTAACAGCCTAACTCTGGTGAACGCAGACTAACAGCCTAACTCTGGTGAACGCAGACTAACTCTTGTGAACGCAGACTAACTTATGTGAACGCAGCCTAACTTATGTGAACGCAGCCTAACAGCCTAACTCTGGTGAACGCAGCCTAACTCTTGTCCCGTCTGCAGGTTTCTCGCCGTTTTCGGGATCTGATGCGTTTGTTCCGGACGGCGGCTCGTCAGACCGGCTCCGAGGATGAGGCCCCGCCCCCTGAGCCCGCAGCAGCCAACAAGGAAGAAGACTGACGTTACCCAATCAGAGGAGCCGCAGCAGATGAAATGTTTCTGGGGCTTTTATTGTGAAAGGATCCACAGACTGTAATGTTTCTGGGGCTTTTATTGTGAAAGGATCCACAGACTGTAAATATGAAAATATCAGATTATTTAATGTTTTTTTTCTCTTTTACAATAAAACTGTTTTTTCATCAAAAATAGTTTGTCTGTTGTCGTGGAAACAACTTTAACTTTTAACACAAAATACATGGAACATAAAACAAAGTTCATCAGAACATCCAAAATAACAGCTGATCATCTTTTAACCCTTTGATCTCTTTCTTCGCGTTAAAAACAGCGTCCGGCCGAATGTAGCCTCGTCTATTAGAGCAGAACATCTCTGATTGGTCGGCTCTGATTGGTCAGCTCTGATTGGTTGGCTCATCCCTGAGCTTTCTCTCCAGTTTCAGGATCAACATCCTCGTCCAGATCTGAAACAGGAAGAAGAAACTTTGTTGTTTCAACACGCCGAAATATTCTTCTACTGCAGTTCTTCTCAAACGGTCTCCAGGAAGGAAACTCCGGCTGCAGACTGGTTGAGTCCTGGACCTGGACCAGGACCTGAACCAGGACCAGGACCTGGACCTGAACCTGAACCAGGACCGGTTATATAGTCTAATAAAACATATTTTAATAACCTCACCCATGCAGTCCTCCGCTCGGTCCTCGGGGTTCCCCTGGGTCTGGTTCTGCTGGTTCTGGTTCTGCTGGGTCTGGTTCTGCTGGGTCTCCTGGTTCTGCTGGTTCTGGTTCTGGTTCTGCTGGGTCTCCTCCTCCATGGGAACATCTGGAAGATGACAGAGAGAGTAGGGCTGAGAGCTGATTGGCCAGGCTGAGAGAGTAGGGCTGAGAGCTGATTGGCCAGGCTGAGAGAGTAGGGCTGAGAGCTGATTGGCCAGGCTGAGAGAGTAGGGCTGAGAGCTGATTGGCCAGGCAGAGAGAGTAGGGCTGAGAGCTGATTGGCCAGGCTGAGAGTAGGGCTGAGAGCTGATTGGCCAGGCTGAGAGTAGGGCTGAGAGCTGATTGGCCAGGCTGAGAGTAGGGCTGAGAGCTGATTGGCCAGGCTGAGAGTAGGGCTGAGAGCTGATTGGCCAGGCTGAGAGAGTAAGTAAGGTAAGACTGGAACCAATTCAGAACTGAGGCTTTGAGGCCTACCCAGGTCTCAAGTCTAGCTAACAGAGTAGGGTGGTCAATGGTGTCAAAAGCTGCCGAAAGATCTAGGAGAACTAGAACAACAGTATCTCCAGAATCAGTAGAAATGTAAACGTCATTTAGCACTCGCAGGAGAGCAGACTCAGTGCTGTGTGCAGTCCTAAACCCAGATTGAAAACCCTCATAAATACAGTTGTTAGACAAGAAGCGTTGAAGTTGGTCCAACACAATTTTCTCCAACAATTTAGAAATGAAAGGTAAGACTGAGATGGGCCAGTAATTATTTAAAACAAGAGGATCCAGTGAAGGCTTCTTGAGTAGGGGAGTGACCGTAGCCACTTTAAAATCGGCTGGAACGGAGCCCGTGTTAAGGCACTTGTTAATGAGAGATACCAAACCTGGACCCACAGAGTCAATGATTAAGTTGAGAAATCTCGGCTGAATAATATCATTAGGGCAAAATGAAGGTTTTAGCTTAATGCTCACATCCTTCAGTGTCTGGAGGTTGATAGCATCAAAAACCTCCCAAACGCCAGCAGCAATGGACATAATTGGGGGGAGAGATAGACTAGAACTGACACTAAGTCTTAATTTAGTGATTTTGTCAGAAAAAAATCTCTGGAAGTCTTCACATAGAGCATCTGAGGCAACAGACAATTTAACAGGTGGATTTACAACAGACTGAATGACTGAAAACAGAACCTTTGGATTAGAGTGATTAGATTCAATTAAATTCGAAAAGTATGCAGCTTTAGCTAACTTAGCAGCATTCTGATATGCTGTACGAGAGTCTTTGAATATTTGGAAGGAGACAGTTAACCTATCCCGTTTCCATTTGCGTTCGGCCTTTCTACAAATTTGTCTTTGGTGGCGAGTGTCAGAGTTTTGCCAAAGAACCGATTTTGGTTTTGATTTGTAAGGCTTGAGAGGAGCAGTCACATTAGCTACCTTAAGCCAGGCAGAGTTAAGGAGGCTAAGATGTTGATCTGCATCCAGATCAGATAATGGTTGTTGATCCAAGTGTAAATGTGAGCATAGATCAGTAAAGCACAAGTCAAAGTTTGTGCTGAACTGATGAGAGTAGCACCGCGAAATAACAGGTGTGATAATGGGTCGAGAGAGCTCCGGAAGAGGCAGTGAGAATAGAATGGGCTTGTGGTCAGAGAGCAGAAAATCAGAGAGTACAATATCAGTGACATCGATCCCATAGGATAACACAAGGTCCAATGTGTGGCCCTGAGTGTGGGTAGAGTTCCTGACCCACTGCAATATATTAAAAGCATCCATTAAATCTAGAAATTCCTGCGACAAGGAATTTGAATGGCAGCAGACATGAATATTAAAATTGCCCACCAATAGGAAGAGATCATAATTTGTGGCGATATTAGCAGAAACATGAACAGCATATTCATCTTTATTTATTTGTCTGTCTGACTGCCTGTCTGTATGCCTGTCTGTCTGTGTGTCTGTCTGTCTGTCTGTCTGTCTGACTGTCTGACTGCCTGTCTATCTGTGTTTCTGACTGTCTGACTGCCTGCTGTCTGTCTGTCTGTCTGTCTGACTGCCTGTCTGTCTGTGTTTGTCGGTCTGACTGTCTGTATGCCTGTCTGTCTGTGTGTCTGTCTGTCTGTCTGACTGCCTGTCTGTCTGATTGTCTGTCTGACTGTCTGCCTGTCTGTCTGACTGTCTGTCTGTCTGACTGCCTGTCTGTCTGATCTGTCTGACTGTCTGACTGTCTGTCTGTCTGTCTGTCTGTCTGTCTGTCTGACTGCCTGTCTGTCTGTCTGTCTGCCTGTCTGTATGCTTGTCTGTCTGTCTGTCCTTCTGTCCTGTTCTGATTATTGTGGCCACTGACCTGCGGCTGCCTCTGATTGGTCGGGAGAAGAGACCCTCTGGCAGCACAAGGGATGGGGGAGGGGCTGCGACCTCTCTGTGATTGGCTGGCTGCCGGTGGGTGGGGCTACATTGTTCCAGTAGGAGCCAATGGGAGAGTTTGCTGCTGACACATCTGATCAAACAGAAACAGGAAGTGATGAAAGGTCAGCGGGAGTGTTTCATTACGCTTGTCAC
Organism: Perca schrenkii; assembly: GCA_025617405.1. NCBI lineage: Eukaryota > Metazoa > Chordata > Actinopteri > Perciformes > Percidae > Perca > Perca schrenkii. The sequence continues at coordinate 193,082 of JABUOV010000044.1, forward strand.
TGCTCGATGTGAGTCGAGCACTTAGCAACAAGTAGCCAACGAGATGCTAACGAGAGACTAACGAGATGCTAACGAGAGACTTACGAGACGCTAACGAGAGACTAACCAGAGACTAACGAGAGACTAACGAGAGACTAACGAGAAACTAATGAGATGCTAACGAGAGACTAACGAGAGACTAACCAGAGACTAACGAGATGCTAACGAGATGCTAACGAGAGACTAACCGGAGACTAACCAGAGACTAACGAGAGACTATCCAGAGACTAACGAGAGACTAACGAGAGACTATCCAGAGACTAACGAGAGACTAACGAGAGACTATCCAGAGACTAACCAGAGACTAACCAGAGACTAACCGGAGACTAACCGGAGACTATCCAGAGACTAACCGGAGACTAACCGGAGACTATCCAGAGACTATCCAGAGACTAACCGGAGACTAACCGGAGACTATCCAGAGACTAACCAGAGACTAACCAGAGACAAAAGAGAGACTAACGAGAGACTAACCGGAGACTAACCGGAGACTATCCAGAGACTATCCAGAGACTAACCAGAGACTAACGAGAGACTAACGAGAGACTAACCAGAGACTAACCGGAGACTAACCGGAGACTATCCAGAGACTAACCGGAGACTATCCAGAGACTAACCGGAGACTATCCAGAGACTAACCAGAGACTAACCGGAGACTAACCAGAGACTAACCGGAGACTATCCAGAGACTAACCAGAGACTAACGAGAGACTAACCAGAGACTAACCAGAGACTAACCGGAGACTATCCAGAGACTAATGAGAGACTAACGAGAGACTAACGAGGCGCTAACGAGAGACTAACGAGATGCTAACGAGATGCTAACGAGATGACTAACGAGAGACTAACGAGAGACTAACGAGATGCTAACGAGATGCTAACGAGATGCTAACCAGAGACTAACGAGAGACTAACGAGAGACTAACGAGATGCTAACGAGAGACTTCTGTAATGTCAATACAGTAAAAATGGACCTACAACAAAGTTGGTTCACTGCTGCCTACAAGTTAGCATCAAACACAACAAAGGCTGTCACTGAAATGGTGTTCTGAGCTAACGTTAGCAATCAAACAATCATGGATAGCTACGTTGTTGAAATTATTTCCATCTTCTGTTATTGTTTGTAAAGAGAAAAGTGTTTTTTATGGATTTCACAAATTTCAGTAACACACGTTATGCTGTAAACCGTTTATATCTGAGCATGCTCGACTAACGACCTAACCCTAATGACCTAACCCTAACGACCTAACCCTAACGACCTAACGACCTAACCCTAACGACCTAACGACCTAACCCTAACGACCTAACCCTAACGACCTAACGACCTAACCCTAACGACCTAACCCTAACGACCTAACCCTAACGACCTAACGACCTAACCCTAACGACCTAACGACCTAACCCTAACGACCTAACCCTAACGACCTAACCCTAACGACCTAACGACCTAACGACCTAACCTTAACGACCTAACGACCTAACGACCTAACCCTAACGACCTAACCCTAACGACCTAACCCTAACCACCTAACGACCTAACCCTAACGACCTAACCCTAACGACCTAACGACCTAACCCTAACGACCTAACCCTAACCACCTAACCCTAACCACCTAACGACCTAATGACCTAACCTTAACGACCCTAACGACCTAACCCTAACGACCTAACCCCTAACCACCCTAACCCTAACCACCCTAACGACCCTAACCCTAACGACCTAACCCTAACCACCTAACGACCTAACCTTAACGACCTAACGACCTAACGACCTAACCCTAACGACCTAACCCTAACGACCTAACCCTAACCACCTAACGACCTAACCCTAACGACCTAACCCTATGGTAAACATCCCTGTGTCAGTCAAGGCTAGCTGCTGCTGCTGCAGCTGCTGCTAGCCTTGACTGACACAGGGATGTTTCCCATAAACATAAACATATTCTGATCTGATTACAGCGAAGACAACGTCGGCAGTATTGACGGTGAAATAAGCTCCAGAATATTTCCTTCTGGATTGACAGGTGACATATTAGAAAATCAATAATAATAATAATAATTATTATTATTATTATTATTATTATTATTATTTAAATCACATTCAGACATCAACATGTCATGTATAAACATCTTTTATATTCTATGTTGCTGGAAACTCTTCCAACACGCTGAGCCGTGGGTGTCTCCAGGCAACGTGTAACCTCTAACCTGTTACCATGGGAACCCAAATATACACAGACCCACACACAGCTCAAGTATCAACTAATACTCATGGAAAGTACTTAGTTACTCTCCTTTAAATACTTAGTTACTCTCCTTTAAATACTTAGTTACTCTCCTTTAAGTACTCAGTTACTCTCCTTTAACTACTTAGTTACTCTCTACTCTCCTTTAAGTACTCAGTTACTCTCCTTTAAATACTTAGTTACTCTCCTTTAAGTACTTAGTTACTCTCCTTTAAGTACTCAGTTACTCTCCTTTAAATACTTAGTTACTCTCCTTTAAGTACTCAGTTACTCTCCTTTAAGTACTCAGTTACTCTCCTTTAAATACTTAGTTACTCTCCTTTAAATACTTAGTTACTCTCCTTTAACTACTTAGTTACTCTCCTTTAAATACTTAGTTACTCTCCTTTAACTACTTAGTTACTCTCCTTTAAATACTTAGTTACTCTCCTTTAAGTACTCAGTTACTCTCCTTTAAATACTTAGTTACTCTCCTTTAAATACTTAGTTACTCTCCTTTAAGTACTCAGTTACTCTCCTTTAAGTACTCAGTTACTCTCCTTTAAATACTTAGTTACTCTCCTTTAAATACTTAGTTACTCTCCTTTAACTACTTAGTTACTCTCCTTTAAATACTTAGTTACTCTCCTTTAAGTACTTAGTTACTCTCCTTTAACTACTTAGTTGCTCTCCTTTAAATACTTAGTTACTAAGTACTTAGTTACTCTCCTTTAAGTACTTAGTTACTCTCCTTTAAATACTTAGTTACTCTCCTTTAAATACTTAGTTACTCTCCTTTAACTACTTAGTTACTCTCCTTTAAATACTTAGTTACTCTCCTTTAAGTACTTAGTTACTCTCCTTTAAGTTACTCTCCTTTAAATACTTAGTTACTCTCCTTTAAGTACTTAGTTACTCTCCTTTAACTACTTAGTTGCTCTCCTTTAAATACTTAGTTACTCTCCTTTAAGTACTTAGTTACTCTCCTTTAAATACTTAGTTACTCTCCTTTAAATACTTAGTTACTCTCCTTTAACTACTTAGTTACTCTCCTTTAAATACTTAGTTACTCTCCTTTAAATACTTAGTTGCTCTCCTTTAAGTACTTAGTTGCTCTCCTTTAAATACTTAGTTACTCTCCTTTAAGTACTTAGTTACTCTCCTTTAAATACTTAGTTACTCTCCTTTAAATACTTAGTTACTCTCCTTTAAATACTTAGTTACTCTCCTTTAAGTACTTAGTTACTCTCCTTTAAATACTTAGTTGCTCTCCTTTAAGTACTTAGTTGCTCTCCTTTAAATACTTAGTTACTCTCCTTTAAATACTTAGTTACTCTCCTTTAAATACTTAGTTACTCTCCTTTAAATACTTAGTTACTAAGTACTTAGTTACTCTCCTTTAACTACTTAGTTACTCTCCTTTAAATACTTAGTTACTCTCCTTTAACTACTTAGTTACTCTCCTTTAAATACTTAGTTACTCTCCTTTAAGTACTTAGTTACTCTCCTTTAAGTTACTCTCCTTTAAATACTTAGTTACTCTCCTTTAAGTACTTAGTTACTCTCCTTTAAATACTTAGTTACTCTCCTTTAAATACTTAGTTACTCTCCTTTAAGTACTTAGTTACTCTCCTTTAAATACTTAGTTACTAAGTACTTAGTTACTCTCCTTTAACTACTTAGTTACTCTCCTTTAAATACTTAGTTGCTCTCCTTTAACTACTTAGTTACTCTCCTTTAAGTACTTAGTTACTCTCCTTTAAATACTTAGTTACTAAGTACTTAGTTACTCTCCTTTAAATACTTAGTTACTCTCCTTTAACTACTTAGTTACTCTCCTTTAAGTACTTAGTTACTCTCCTTTAAATACTTAGTTACTCTCCTTTAAATACTTAGTTACTCTCCTTTAAATACTTAGTTACTCTCCTTTAAGTACTTAGTTACTCTCCTTTAAATACTTAGTTACTCTCCTTTAAATACTTAGTTACTCTCCTTTAAATACTTAGTTACTCTCCTTTAACTACTTAGTTACTCTCCCTTTAAATACTTAGTTACTCTCCTTTAAGTACTTAGTTACTCTCCTTTAAATACTAGTTGCTCTCCTTTAACTACTTAGTTACTCTCCTTTAAATACTTAGTTACTCTCCTTTAAGTACTTAGTTACTCTCCTTTAACTACTTAGTTACTCTCCTTTAAATACTTAGTTGCTCTCCTTTAAATACTTAGTTACTCTCCTTTAAATACTTAGTTACTCTTCTTTAACTACTTAGTTGCTCTCCTTTACTTAGTTACTAAGTACTTAGTTACTCTCCTTTAACTACTTAGTTACTCTCCTTTAAATACTTAGTTGCTCTCCTTTAACTACTTAGTTACTCTCCTTTAAGTACTTAGTTACTCTCCTTTAAATACTTAGTTACTCTCCTTTAAATACTAGTTACTCTCCTTTAAATACTTAGTTACTCTCCTTTAAAGTACTTAGTTACTCTCCTTTAACTACTTAGTTACTCTCCTTTAAGTACTTAGTTACTCTCCTTTAAATACTTAGTTACTCTCCTTTAAGTACTTAGTTACTCTCCTTTAAATACTTAGTTACTCTCCTTTAAATACTTAGTTACTCTCCTTTAACTACTTAGTTACTCTCCTTTAAATACTTAGTTACTCTCCTTTAAACTACTTAGTTACTCTCCTTTAAATACTTAGTTGCTCTCCTTTAACTACTTAGTTACTCTCCTTTAAGTACTTAGTTACTCTCCTTTAAATACTTAGTTACTAAGTACTTAGTTACTCTCCTTTAAATACTTAGTTACTCTCCTTTAACTACTTAGTTACTCTCCTTTAAGTACTCAGTTACTCTCCTTTAAATACTTAGTTACTCTCCTTTAAATACTTAGTTACTCTCCTTTAAGTACTTAGTTACTCTCCTTTAAGTACTTAGTTACTCTCCTTTAAATACTTAGTTACTCTCCTTTAAGTACTTAGTTACTCTCCTTTAAATTTAGTTACTAAGTACTTAGTTACTCTCCTTTAAACTACTTAGTTACTCTCCTTTAAGTACTCAGTTACTCTCCTTTAAATACTTAGTTACTCTCCTTTAAATACTTAGTTACTCTCCTTTAAGTACTTAGTTACTCTCCTTTAAGTACTTAGTTACTCTCCTTTAAATACTTAGTTACTCTCCTTTAAGTACTTAGTTACTCTCCTTTAAATACTTAGTTACTAAGTACTTAGTTACTCTCCTTTAACTACTTAGTTACTCTCCTTTAAATACTTAGTTGCTCTCCTTTAGCTACTTAGTTACTCTCCTTTAAGTACTCAGTTACTCTCCTTTAAATACTTAGTTACTCTCCTTTAAATACTTAGTTACTCTCCTTTAAGTACTTAGTTACTCTCCTTTAAGTACTTAGTTACTCTCCTTTAAATACTTAGTTACTCTCCTTTAAGTACTTAGTTACTCTCCTTTAAATACTTAGTTACTCCTTTAAGTACTTAGTTACTCTCCTTTAAATACTTAGTTACTCTCCTTTAAACTACTTAGTTACTCTCCTTTAAATACTTAGTTACTCTCCTTTAAATACTTAGTTGCTCTCCTTTAAATACTTAGTTACTCTCCTTTAAATACTTAGTTACTCTTTAAATACTTAGTTACTCTCCTTTAAATACTTAGTTACTCTCCTTTAAAGTACTTAGTTACTCTCCTTTAAGTACTTAGTTACTCTCCTTTAAATACTTAGTTACTCTCCTTTAAGTACTTAGTTACTCTCCTTTAAATACTTAGTTACTAAGTACTTAGTTACTCTCCTTTAAATACTTAGTTACTCTCCTTTAACTACTTAGTTACTCTCCTTTAACTACTTAGTTGCTCCTTTAAATATGTAGTTACTCTCCTTTAAATACTTAGTTACTCTTCTTTAAATACTTAGTTACTCTCCTTTAAATACTTAGTTACTCTCCTTTAACTACTTGAAGTTACTCCTTAAGTACTTAGTTACCTCCTTTAAATACTTAGTTACTCTCCTTTAAGTACTTAGTTACTCTCCTTTAAAAACTTAGTTACTCTCCTTTAAGTACTAGTTACTCTCCTTTAAATACTTAGTTACTCTCCTTTAAGTACTTAGTTACTCTCCTTTAAGTACTTAGTTACTCTCCTTTAAATACTTAGTTACTCTCCTTTAAGTACTTAGTTACTCTCCTTTAAATACTTAGTTACTCTCCTTTAAAGTACTTAGTTACTCTCCTTTAAATACTTAGTTACTCTCCCTAACTACTTAGTTACTCTCCTTTAAATACTTAGTTGCTCTCCTTTAAATACTTAGTTACTCTCCTTTAAATACTTAGTTACTCTTCTTTAACTACTTAGTTACTCTCCTTTAAATACTTAGTTACTCTCCTTTAACTACTTAGTTACTCTCCTTTAAATACTTAGTTACTCTCCTTTAAATACTTAGTTACTCTCCTTTAAATACTTAGTTACTCTCCTTTAACTACTTAGTTACTCTCCTTTAACTACTTAGTTACTCTCCTTTAAATACTTAGTTACTCTCCTTTAAGTACTTAGTTACTCTCCTTTAAATACTTAGTTACTCTCCTTTAACTACTTAGTTACTCTCCTTTAAATACTTAGTTACTCTCCTTTAACTACTCAGTTACTCTCCTTTAAATACTTAGTTACTCTCCTTTAAGTACTTAGTTGCTCTCCTTTAACTACTTAGTTACTCTCCTTTAAGTACTTAGTTACTCTCCTTTAAATACTTAGTTACTCTCCTTTAAGTACTTAGTTACTTTCCCTTTAAATACTTAGTTACTCTCCTTTAAATACTTAGTTACTCTCCTTTAAATACTTAGTTACTCTCCTTTAACTACTTAGTTACTCTCCTTTAAGTACTTAGTTACTCTCCTTTAAATACTTAGTTACTAAGTACTTAGTTACTCTCCTTTAAATACTTAGTTACTCTCCTTTAACTACTTAGTTACTCTCCTTTAAGTACTTAGTTACTCTCCTTTAACTACTTAGTTACTCTCCTTTAACTACTTAGTTACTCTCCTTTAAATACTTAGTTACTCTCCTTTAACTACTTAGTTACTCTCCTTTAACTACTTAGTTACTCTCCTTTAAGTACTTAGTTACTCTCCTTTAACTACTTAGTTACTCTCCTTTAACTACTTAGTTACTCTCCTTTAAATACTTAGTTACTCTCCTTTAACTACTTAGTTACTCTCCTTTAAATACTTAGTTACTCTCCTTTAACTACTTAGTTACTCTCCTTTAAATACTTAGTTACTCTCCTTTAAGTACTTAGTTACTCTCCTTTAAATACTTAGTTGCTCTCCTTTAAGTACTTAGTTACTCTCCTTTAAATACTTAGTTACTCTCCTTTAAATACTTAGTTACTCTCCTTTAACTACTTAGTTACTCTCCTTTAAGTACTTAGTTACTCTCCTTTAACTACTTAGTTACTCTCCTTTAACTACTTTGTTACTCTCCTTTAAGTACTTAGTTACTCTCCTTTAAATACTTAGTTACTCTCCTTTAAATACTTAGTTACTCTCCTTTAAGTACTTAGTTACTAAGTACTTAGTTACTCTCCTTTAAATACTTAGTTACTCTCCTTTAACTACTTAGTTACTCTCCTTTAAGTACTTAGTTACTCTCCTTTAAGTACTTAGTTACTCTCCTTTAGCTACTTAGTTACTCTCCTTTAAATACTTAGTTACTCTCCTTTAGCTACTTAGTTACTCTCCTTTAAATACTTAGTTACTCTCCTTTAGGTACTTAGTTACTCTCCTTTAAATACTTAGTTACTCTCCTTTAGCTACTTAGTTACTCTCCTTTAAGTACTTAGTTACTCTCCTTTAAATACTTAGTTACTCTCCTTTAAGTACTTAGTTACTCTCCTTTAAATACTTAGTTACTCTCCTTTAGCTACTTAGTTACTCTCCTTTAAGTATTTAGTTACTCTCCTTTAAATACTTAGTTACTCTCCTTTAAATACTTAGTTACTCTTCTTTAAATACTTAGTTACTCTCCTTTAAATACTTTGTTACTCTCCTTTAAGTACTTAGTTACTCTCCTTTAAATACTTAGTTACTCTCCTTTAACTACTTAGTTACTTTCCTGTTCATGAGACAACAAGGCAACAGAAAGGCAGTGCATGCTGGGAAACACTGCAGCCCCCCAGTGCATGCTGGGAAACACTGCAGCCCCCCCTCCCCCCCCCCAAGTGCATGCTGGGAAACACTGCAGCACCCCCAGTGCATGCTGGGAAACACTGCAGGCCCCCCAGTGCATGCTGGGAAACACTGCAGGTCCCCCAGTGCATGCTGGGAAACACTGCAGCCCCCCCAGTGCATGCTGGGAAACACTGCAGCCCTCCTGTAGTCTTGTAGTCTCTCGTTGGTGTTTAATAATGTGAGCATGTTAATAAAGTTTCTGAAACTTTATTTAAACACAGTAAACTTACCGTAGGTCCGTCTGAGGAGCTTTCTGATTGGACAGTTTTCTCTGAGTCGCAGCAGACAGGACGTCCTGCTCACAGGATCCATCACAAGGTACTAAATATATACTAAATATACTAATATATATATTAAATATATATTAAATTTATAGGTATACTAGATACATAAACACATAACTACGTGTTCTACTGAGTGTCTGAACGCTACGAGTCTCTCCTTCTGTCTGGGAACACAAACAGCTTCCTGTCAGCTGACACCTCAGCCTTCAAAATAAAAGCCTGCAGGCAGTTTACAGTCACACCTCAGCCTTCAAAATAAAAGCTTGCAAGCAGTTTACAGTCACACCTCAGCCTTCAAAATAAAAGCCTGCAAGCAGTTTACAGTCAGATCAAGGCTGTTGTCAAATCAAGCTTCTTCCACTTGAGGCAGCTGGCCAAAATAAAGCCAACACTGTCAAGTCAGCACTTTGAGACGGTAATCCAGCCTTTGTTACCACTCGGCTGGATTACTGTAGTGCACTTCATGTGGGGGGGGGGTCAGTGGGTCCTCCATGGCCCGTCTACAGATGGTCCAGAAAGCTGCTTTTATAGAGTGTGGTCTAGACCTACTCTCTCTGTAAAGTGTCACGAGATAACTCTTGTTATGATTTGATATTATAAATAAAACTTAATTGAAATGCTGCACGTCTTTTAAACATGAGCACATTCCCCATCTTAGCCTCCACTGGCTGCCTGTTCAATTTAGGATCCATTTTAAAGTTCTTGTATTTCTTTCTCTCGGAGCTTCTACGCCACGTGTCAAACTCAGTGTTTGGGAACGTTACTTTAAAAAAGTAATTAGTGATAGTTACTCACTACTTGCTCCAAAAAGTAACTGAGTTAGTAACTGAATTCCTCTATAATAAAAGTAACTCTTTACCAGGGAAAGTAACTATTTGCGTTACTGTTAAAAAAAAGTTGCTATATGTCAAAGAATTTGGATTTTTATTTGAGCAGTTTTCACAAGTCAGTTGAAATGAGTAGAACAGACAGGTGTATATTTATATTTATTGCACGTCGACAGACAGCATGAGGTTTATCCTGCACTTCAAGTATTATCTTTGTAAGAAAAGTACACAGTCACACCATATAAAGTGCGTTTTAACTCTAGCAAATTAAATCAAACTCTCTCAAACTGAGACAACAACCTGTACTTCCAAGGGTTGTGTTCACAACAAAAGTAAACTTTGCTCCGAGTCCTTCTTTGCTAGTGGAGGGCGAGCTATCAGCGGTGGTGGAGGTATCTGTGTTTGGGCCACTAGCTTTGTAGATGTGTGTTTCGTTGTGAGAGTTGTTTACAACGGATGTCGACAAAGTCTTCTCTCCTGGACATGATGGACACATTACATGCGATACGATACGATACAACTTCATTACATGCACGTTCTTGCCTTTGGCCTCAATGGATCTGAAGTAGTGCTTATATCTCCACCTTGAAAACATCAACTTTTCATCAGATTGCTCCTGACTCGCCATCTCTGCTGCTTCATTGAATCTCCGTTTAGCTGTTGTGTGTGTGTGCTGGCATGTGTGTAAAAACACTGGCTCTGATTGGCTAACATGAAACATGACTCTGCCTAAGCCAATCATCATCGGGGAGCGTTCGGATCACAGTTTATTCAATCAGTGCAGTTGCAATTTAGTTTTTCGTTACAGCCCATGGGTCCAAAAACGAGAGTCTCGACTGATGCATAAGGCGTCTTTTATTTAGTTTGCCAGTCTAGCATGATGTTCAGCATTCGTTAATCCATCGTCACCTTAGCACCGTGAAAACTGTATTAAAAACATAAATACAAACAAACAGTTCACACATGTGTTTTCACGGATACAAAATTAATTACGTGAACAAACATTTAGGATTACAAACATTAATTACGCAGCAAAATAGACTATGCATACATACAAACAATTTCTAAACTACTATGAATGGAAACCCATCGTACCGCGCTGCGCTCCCCAAGGAATGCAAACAATATACGATCGTCCTTTCTTCCGTCATGAAACGGGCGTCAAGTTCTCAAAGTTCATAAAAAGAAACAAAAATCTCAGATAAAATCCTGTAGGCACAAACACAGATGCATGCCATGCACACCCGCCAGCTACCTTTAAAAGCTCATCCTAAATTGTGCAAAACTACGGTGCCATTAAAGGGACACATTTCAACATTGCGGGTACACAGAATTTCCAGTCAATCATATACAAATATTTTACCCATTTTACTCATTGACTCCACAGTATATATTAAAACTCCAAAGTGGTCCTTTATAGTTTTTACTGAAAAGTGTTTTCTGAGATTTACCTAAAAAAAAAAAAAAAACTGAGTTAAAAGGAGCAGTCTCAGAGAACTTCCTCGGGTCAAAGTTTATTTATATCAGAAATTATTATGGGATGTTAATTATGTTAATTATGGGATGTTAATTATGGGATGTCGGAATAATCGCCGAAAATGTAAACGACAAAAATGTTGTAAAAAAGCAACAAAAACGTAAAAACACCTCCAGAGTTGATTCTGATTATTAATGAAGGTCCTGCCTCTAGTTAGAACTCAACCCTTAAAAAAGAGCTTTTATTGTGAAGGCTGTCGGTACGTCCTGTCAACCCTTAAAAAGAGCTTTTATTGTGAAGGCTGTCGGTACTTCCTGTCGGCCCTTTAAAAGAGCTTTTATTGTGAGGCTGACGGTACTTCCTGTCGGCCCTTTAAAATAGCTTTTATTCTGAAGGCTGTCTGTACGTCCTGTCGACCCTTTCAAAAAAGCTTTTATTGTGAAGGCTGACGGTACTTCCTGTCGGCCCTTTAAAAGAGCTTTTATTGTGAAGGCTGCCGGTACATCCCGTCGACCCTTTAAAAGAGCTTTTATTCTGAAGGCTGTTGGTACTTCCTGTCAACTCTTTAAAAGAGCTTTTATTGTGAAGGCTGTCGTCGTGTAAAGGAAGCTGTCAAGCCTCTTCAGAAAAAGTTTTTCCAGTATTTTTGAAAATTGGGATAGTAATGAAATTTGTCACCGCTCTTATAAATTGGAATAATTTTTGCAATTTTCATGTGATCTGGATAAATGCCAGATTTAAAGGACAAATTAAAAATGTAAGTCAGAGGTTCGAGTATATAGTAGATTATATTTTTAACTAGTTTCATATCTATGTCAGTCCAATCTGTTGACCTTTTATTTTTAAAACCATTCACAATCTCTAATATTTCATTTTTAGTAACGTCAGACACAAACATGGAATAAGAGTTCCTACTGATGTATTCGCAACTATTTGTGTTTTTACTTTTTGAATCAGTAATGCCTTTTCCCAGATTGAAACCCACATTAACAAAATAGTCATTAAATTTGTTTGCTATCTCCTTGGGGTTTCTAATAATGTCTTCATTGTCATTTATAAAATGACTTTGACACTCTCGTTTGTTGTTTGTTTTTTTAATAATTTTATTTAGTACTTTCCAAGTTCCTTGCATATTTTGCTTTTGTTGTTCTAAAAGGGTGTAAAAATATTGATTTTTACTATTTCGGATAATGCTTACCAATTTATTTTTATATTTTTCTTACGACTCAATAGTTCTTTTTTTAACAAATTGATGTATTGATGCATATGATGTATTCTTCTTTTTGCATGCTTTTTCAATGCCTTTTGTTATCCACGGCTTTTTTCCTAATTTAGTTTCTTGGTTTTGAGTCATCTTAATGGGGCAGTTAATGTTAAACAGCTCAATAAATCTATACAAAAAAGTATCATATGCCACATTTGCATCACTTTCGGCGTAAATATCACACCAGTTTTGGTTACTAATTCAATTCTTCAATTTTTTTTCCGTACAACTTCTTTTTAAATTTATTAAAACTATGGGATTTATTTTTTTGTGTAAAAAAATTTGGAAATATTGCAAACACTGGCAGATGATCACTAACCTCCCTCGTAAATAAGCCCCCAACAACCTTTTCATCAAATCTATTGGTAAAAATATGGTCTATTAGTGTTGCTAATTCGGTTGTGATTCTGCTTGGCTTATCAATAAGTGGACATAAATGATTGCTGTACATTATATTTCTACACTCAGAAGTTCCTTTGAAAACTCGTTGATTAAGTAAATCGATGTTGAAGTCTCCACACACAATTTGTACTTTATCAGCGGTCATATTATTAAGCAAATCTGCAATTCTTTCATTAAATGTTGTCAAACTTGTTCCTGGCGGTCTGTACACACAGCTAATAATTATGTTTCTGCTGTGTTCTACTTCAAATTCCACTGTTAAACAATCGAGGACATTGTCTATACTGTATGAGACATTTTTAACAATTTTGCTTCTTAATGATTGATCTATGTACAAAGCGACTCCACCGCCCTTTTTGTTGTTCCTGTTGGTGGTATACAACTCATATCCCTCAAGACCCACATCACCCACTTTTCCATCATCAAGCCCAGTCTCTGATAAAGCTATTATAGTATATTTTTTGAAGGACTTAAGAAATTCTTTGATGGCAAAGTCATTTTTGCATAAACTTCTGCTATTAAAGTGTATGACGGACAGAGAGCACCATGCATTTCAACATTTTTGTTTAATCCTTGTTCTGTGTAATATTTACAATTTATGTCAAGATTGCTATAATAATGCACATCTGGATCAATTCCATTATCAAAATCATACCTCTTGGGTTCATCCCGGTCAGACATATCATCTATGGTTATATTCCCAAATTTCTTCACATGTTCATCCATAACAATACAAGGTCCTTTATCTTTTGTGTAAGAAGTAACAGTATTCACATCAGAGCTTTTATTGTGAAGGCTGTCGGTACGTCCTGTCGACCCTTTAAAAGAGCTTTTATTGTGAAGTCCGGCTGTCGGTACTTCCTGTCGGCCCTTTAAAAGAGCTTTTATTGTGAAGTCCGGCTGTCGGTACTTCCTGTCGGACCGGTTCAACCGGAGAAACAGCGGCTTCCTGTGACTCAACGACAGACTCGTGTTTGTGAGTAAAAGTTTAATCTGAAATATGAAAAACGAGCTCTTTAAACTGAGCATCAAATATTTAATGATTTTACTAAATCACCGTAGCAACAGACAACAGACAACAGGAAGTTCACAGAATGACAACAGGAAGTGGTTCCCCAACAAAACTGAATATGTTAATAAAAAGTGAATGAAACAAACAGATGGAGTGGGCGGGGCTTAAAGGCGCATCTTAAACATTTATCTGACAAAGAATAAAACTTCATCAACATAAAAAAACTGAAATAAAATAAATGTGTCAGATGAGTGATGATGTCATATGATGTCATCCCCAGAACCTCTGAGTGATGATGTCACCCCCAGAACCTCTGAGTGATGAAGTCACCCCCAGAACCTCTGAGTGATGAGGTCACCCCCAGAACCTCTGAGTGATGAGGTCACCCCCAGAACCTCTGAGTGATGAGGTCACCCCCAGAACCTCTGAGTGATGAAGTCACCCCCAGAACCTCTGAGTGATGAGGTCACCCCCAGAACCTCTGAGTGATGAGGTCACCCCCAGAACCTCTGTCTGGCGGGGGGCGGGGTCAGCGCGTCCCCCCCCGGCGCCAGGCTGAAGATGGTCCCTTCCGCCTCCACTGTGAACAGGAAGTAGATGTTGGCGGCCATCATGGCGAGACTCGGCAGGAAGGAGAGGCCGAAACCGAACGCCCGGATGC
>JABUOV010000439.1:20000-30000 GCA_025617405.1 Perca schrenkii
GATAGAGAGTAACTGACCCTGGGTAGGCTTTGAGGATAGAGAGTAACTGACCTGGGTAGGGTTTGAGGGTAGAGAGTAACTGACCTGGGTAGGGTTAGAATATAGAGAGTAACCGACCTGGGTAGGCTTTGAGGATAGAGAGTAACTGACCCTGGGTAGGCTTTGAGGATAGAGAGTAACTGACCTGGGTAGGGTTTGAAGTAGGCATCAATGAACCTCTGGTGGTCTCCGTAGATGCTGCGAGCCATCCCGGGCCACGGCCCGCTGAGACACAGAGCGCCACTCACACCGTTACCGGACAGAGGCTCCCCCTACAACAGGAAGTACAACAGGATTTATAAAAGGAAGTTCAACAGGAAGTACAACATGAAGTACAACATGAAGTACAACAGGGCCACGTTCAGCCCTAACAAAGCGTAGCAATGAGTTTTTTAAAACTGAAATGGGGGTGCTTTGAATACGCTGCTTTAAACCAAAGTTTTAAAGATAGGTCTCTGCTGATTGGCTATCACCTAGGACACGCCCACCAAACCAGAGAAACTGTCTTACCCCCCAACCCCCGGACTTCTTCTACCCACCTACTGTGCAATATGTATATGTATGTAATATGTATATAAAACCATACTTATTTATTTATTTATCAGACTTGCTCCTACCAGTAAATTGACATTACTGTGTGTGTTCGGGGTGGGATAGGGGGACAATAATGACTTTAGATTTTTATGACTTTATGTATCTGTATTATATGTTGTACTGTAAATACTTTGTATTTTAATGCGCCTTCTACCTGCCCAGGGACTACGGGCAGAAATTAGCAATTTGCTACAACCTGGCACAAGACATCTATAATGTTTTTTGTGCACGGTCCCAAAATAAATAAATTACAATTACAATTTGTATATATATATATATATATATATATATATATATATATATATATATATATATATATACAAACACACATACAGAGATACACATACACACACACACACACACACACACACACACACACAGACACACACACACACAGACACACAGACAAACACACATACAGAGATACACACACACACACACACAGACACACACAGACAAACACACAGAGACACACACACACACACACACATACAGATAGTGTGTAAGTACCAGAGCGTCTTCTATCTCTGTATGTGTGTTTGTCTGTGTGTGTGTGTGTGTGTGTGTGTGTGTGTGTGTAGTGTGTGTGTGTGTGTATCTCGGTATGTGTGTTTGTCTGTGTGTCTGTGCACACACACATACAGAGATACACACACACACACACACACACACACACACACACACACACACACACACACACACACATACACACACAACAAGAAGTAACTTCACCCAACATCATTTAGAGCCCAGGGACTACGGGCAGAAATTAGCAATTTGCTACAACCTGGCACAAGACATCTATTAATGTTTTTTGTGCACGGTCCCTCAAATAAATAAATTACAATTACAATTTGTATATATATATATATATATATATATATATATTTTCAATTCAATTCAATTTTATTTATAGTATCAAATCATAACAAAAGTTATCTCGAGACACTTTACAGATAGAGTAGGTCTAGACCACACTCTATAATTTCCAAAACTCCAACAATTACAGTAATTCCCTCTTATATTCCCTATATATATATGTATATAGTGTCTCAGAACTGTGCACCTTAACCCTTTTATTTGCACTACTAATTTTATTCCATGTTATATTTATTTTAGGTATATGTATGTAGGCGCTGGAAAAGGAGTTGCTTTTAATCTAATTGTACATGTGTATAGTGACAATAAAAGTAGGGATGCACCGAACCCAGCGTTCGGTTCGGAATTCGGCCGAACTTTGGGCTTTTTGACGGAGTTCGGGTACTGCCGAACGTCAGAATTTTTTTTGACCGAACCGAACGGTACCAAAGAGAAGTAACGAGAGGCGAAACTCGAGAAAAAGAGACGAACGTTGTGTTGAGTTTCTGCTCTTGCCAAAGAGTATAGAAGTAACAAGAGGAGAAACTCAATAGAACGTTCCATTGCAAACAAAACTGGCACGCACCCATGACAGAGCTGCAGCTCCGCTATCTTGGACTGAACCATCTTGTTACTTCACTACTCTTTGTAGAGTTACGTGATCGACGTAATGACGTAGCTAGACGGAATGCAGTAGCAACCTAGCAACGGCAGTAAGCTGTGAGAAAGTGAAAATGGAACTTGTGAGCAGAAAAAGTTGTTGTTTGGCAGTACTTTCAGTCAAAAGAAGGCGATACAACTCGCGCTACATGTTCAATTTGCAATGCCGATTTGTCTCGTGGTGACGAGGACCCTAAACTATATACAACACCGCCGCTGTTAAGACATTTGCGTATGAAACATCCAAAAGAATATGAGTTGTGCATGAAGGAATCTCCAGAGAGCAGCCAAAATGAAGCAACTTCAGGTACAGCAAAGGAAGGACAGTCACAGCTAAAAACTGGTGTTAACCAGACCGAGCCTCTCCCAGGGCTGTCAGCTGTTCTCTCAGTAAATGAGTCTTCCTACAGCGGGAGCGGAGCGACCTGCTGCTCGTTAGCTAACGGTAGCTTTCTAATTCCACCCACCCAACATCCCTTCATCATACACTGGTTAGCGAAAGTTTGCAAAACAAAATTGTCACTCATCTGGCGATAGCGATGTACTGTCCTACGATGTGAATAGAGCGTGGGGGTAGCCTACTTTATGGGATTATAAATCTAAAAGGCTAATATTTTGGATATTGGTTGAATCTTGAGATAGGGTAAACAGAGGCTTTGTCAAAAATAGTTTTTCCCACTTGTGTGCCAGGCATAATGTTGCCTATTCTTTTTTATTTTTTAAACTTAAAATACAAAGAAAAATGCCCTGCTGTTGACTTTGTTTACTTCATTAATGTGTTTACTGTGTTAAGAATGGGAGTAGGGTTCGGTTCGGTTCGGGGTTCGGCAGAATCTTAACCAGTAGGTTCGGTATTCGGCAGAACACCAAAAATCTGGGTTCTGTGCATCCCTAAATAAAAGGCATTCTATTCTATTCTAAAACCGCCACCGTTGCCTTCTCTGGTTTAGATATGAGGACGTATTTCCTGCTACCACTAGGGGGCGCTGATTTATGAAACGCAAATTTATGAAAACTTTGAAAAAAGCAGAAGATTTTTTTTTTTAAAAGTTACAAAAAACTTTAAAAGAAAAAAAGACAATAGAACAATTGTAAGGAAGACAGGCAAGCATAGGTCAAAACACACCCATATCTTCTATTTATTGTGATTACTGTAATGGCAAAATTTTATTTTAGCATGATTGTTTGATATTCTACATTCTCTTATATTCTTACATTTGGTGTAGACTCAGAGACCACAAAAGTGAAACAGCTGAAATCGCAAACCTTGAGTCTAGCTGAAGTTATTTTCGTTGAGAGGACCTCAGTCCCACATTCTGTTTACTTTTAGCAGATAAGGTGTTTAGGCTAATGTTAGGAACAGGAGCAGAAGGTAAGGTTGTAAAACATTTGACTGTTTATGGTGTTTTTTTCAAGTTTCAGGGTGCTAAAGATATCTTGCAGAGGGGTGGCCTTTAACGGAGTTTTTACTATAAGATGTGTTGACATTTAGCTTGAGTCAGAAGACTTTTTCAGATGTGTCGTGGTACTTGTTAAACTGTTTTTCTCTACATTTGCAAATGTAAATAAATACTGAAAGACCAAACTTTGGTTTAATTCTCAAATCGTCTTTAATTCGTCTCATCGTGTGTTTTTGATATGCACTCCTGCTGCTAACGAGAAAAACTTCCACTACATTACAACTGTTTGAGTCCAACTCAATTCCAAACATAGTTGGATTTAATGAACCGTAATGTGTTATTTAGGGTATATTTTTCTTCCAAAGTGTACGTGCACCGCTGCAGAAAACATTGAAACTACTCTCATAAAACACAGTTGTAAGTGCAGAAGAGAAGCTGAATGTCTGTCTAATCTCCTCAGGGAACAAACTGCAGAAAACGAGGCCAGTGTTAATATAAGTGGTAGAAATTAAACCCTTCATCAGCTTGTGTTCGCTCGGAGAGGATTGGAGAGAAAGTGAAATGACCTCGACCTCCTGCGAGGATGGAGAGCAACACTGAAGGGGGCCTAATGTAATCTAATCTAATCTACGCCGATGATGAGAAACCTTGAGCGCAGGCTGGCAGATTACAGTCCTCTAACAGAGCGAGAGGGAAATGGGGGAAACTAGCGGATAATTAATGTGTGGGAAAGTCTGTTAATCAAAGCAAACAGATGCTGCTGGTTTAATAGAAAGATTAAACGAAGAAAGAGAGAGAGAGAGAAGCGCTACTTTAGTTTAGCAGTAAGCGGTGGCTTCTCTCCCTCTCCGTTTCTCCGTTTATCTGCGTGTTAAATCTCAGCCGTTGCTCTGGCTTTGCAATTAACGTAAAGAGTTTAAAATCACTCGTCTGTCTGTGTGCGTGGTGTGAGGTTATGAAACGCATTACCAGAGGAATTAAAACATCAGGAATGTCTTCAAATTTAAAAAAGGGTTCAAAGACATGACACTAGAGTAGTATTATTCTGTGAGAATCTTGATCATTATTCATCATTATCATTATTATTTAGGATATTGTTCACCTAATGGTGGCAATGTATTGTATGCAAGTACTGACCCTTATGGGTATATGTAGTCGTGCATGTATGTATTTATGTATGTATATATGTAGGTAAGTGTATGTACGTACGTATGTAAATCAAATTTTCTCCAACAATCTGCGTGTAAAATCTCAGCTGTTCCTCTGGCTTTGCAATTAACGTAAAGAGTTTAAAATCACTCGTCATCGGTGCTGATTGACATCTCCCCCAGAAAATTACAACCTGATCTCACAGAATTGTGTGAAATGAACACAGCCCCTTAAGTTTAGAGGTGTTGAAATGAATCAAATAATGGATGCATCGAATCGTGGACGTGGACGATGCTGCATCGATAATCAGCCGGCTCACAATGGATTGTTTCTGTTTATAATGTAATGTAGGCCTAACAACATTTCTGTTTACATATTCTGGTATGTTAACACATTCAGGAGGTGCCATGTGCTCAGTGCTGTATAGTTTTATGTATCCAAGTTATTTAGTATTAGAGCACTGCAGAATGTTTGGTTTTTGAAGCTATGAAAAGCTCTGAATTAAATCTCCTACATGGCTTTAATAGAAACATGGATTTGACGCATCGAGATGCATCGAGATATCAAATCGAATTGAACTGCTGACATGATAATTGTAATCGAATCGAATCGGGAGATCAGTGAAGATTCACACCTCTACTTAAGTTAAGGAGAAGGTCGTGGGTGGGTTTACGTTTCAATGACATGCGGGACAACAACTGGATGATTGGGTTTAGGAAACGTGACACGTGACAGCAAATTTATTTTGCAGCCAAGTGGGGTCTAGCAACTCTCTGTTGGCTTGCGAGCTGGAAAAACCAATCTCTGGTCAGGCCAATCACATTGTGTGTACAGTCGGTGGGCGGGGCTTATGGCTGCTGCTGCTGCTGGTGAACAGAGGTCTTCTGGAAGACTTGGAGTTCAGCTTTTCTTTGAGAAAAGAACAAAGAACGGCTCTGAAGTCATTCTTAAAAAAGGAAGATGTGTTCAGAGTTTAAAGTTTAATCTATCAACTAGCGTTGCTCTGATTGGTTGGAGCGCTTCCCTATTGGTGCAGAGGGAATCTGAAAGACAACCGTTTGTCCCGCCCCTCGGATTGAGCCCTGACCAATGGGGAGTTCCCAGACCTCAACATCTGGATGTGGGGCTAGCTGGTCAGGCTACCATCCTCCACCATCCCAACCTACCTCCCTATGCAGATTTTCGGGCTTTCATAGTATTCGCTACAGTAGTCGCTCTTAATGCTACGTCCTCTTCTCATTGACTTTACATTGGCGTTGTTTTCACACACTCCGTACCACCACAACGTAATGCGCTGTTAACAGTTCGTGATCATTTCACAGACTACTGTGAGACCAGACTCAAAAATAAATAGTGGGGAGCAAGATTGTAGATATTATAGACAGTCCCTCCAGATATACAGTACAGTTCAGGCCAAAAGTTTGGACACACCTTCTCATTAAATGTGTTTCCTTTTTATTTTCATGACTATTTACATTGTAGATTCTCACTGAAGGCATCAAAACTATGAATGAACACATATGGAATTATGTACTTAACAAAAAAGTGTGAAATAACTGAAAACATGTCTTATATTTTAGATTCTTCAAAGTAGCCACCCTTTGCTTTTTTTGATAACTCTGCAAACCCTTGGTGTTCTCTCAATGAGCTTCATGAGGTAGTCACCTGAAATGGTTTTACCTTCACTGGTGTGCTTTGTCAGGGTTCATTAGTGGAATTATTTCCCTTATTAATAAAAAAGCAAAGGGTGGCTACTTTGAAGAATCTAAAATGTAAGACATCAAAAAGCAGAGTGTTGGGGAGGAATCACTTGTTTTCTCTTTTCATTAAACCGCAGTTTTTGGAATTTCCCGCAATTTCATCGCAACAAATTGCATAAATATCCCGCATATTCCATCGCATTTTTTTAAGAAAATGTGCCGCATAATCAAGGATTTTTGCCCGCAACAATCTCAAAAAACTAAGCATTTTTCTGGAAGGACTGTATAGGTCTGATAGAAAGTGAGTTAAAATCCCTTTAATCAACGCATTGTTACGTAAGGGTGCTGTATGACATCGTATGAAACTAGAAGACCGAGAATAGGTGACTGTGAGCCATCTGCAGAGCATTGGTAGCTGGTGGTTGTTTCAGCGGACATTAAGTTGAAGTTTAACAACAAAAAGTGATCGTAATGCGCCGACGAAGGTTAAGTTTAGGCACCAAAATGACGAGTTAGTTTAGGAAAATGTGGTTTTGGATTAAAACACTTAATCTTGGATTAAACACGCATTTCCTGGGTGAAAGTCTTGTGTTTTCTCCTTAACTTCTTCAGGACATGAACACCTGTTTCCTGGGTGAAAGTCTTGTGTTTTCTCCTTAACTTCTTCCAGGACATGAACACCTGTTTCCTGGGTGAAAGTCTTGTGTTTTCTCCTTAACTTCTTCAGGACATGAACACCTGTTTCCTGGGTGAAAGTCTTGTGTTTTCTCCTTAACTTCTTCCAGGACATGAACACCTGTTTCCTGGGTGAAAGTCTTGTGTTTTCTCCTTAACTTCTTCAGGACATGAACACCTGTTTCCTGGGTGAAAGTCTTGTGTTTTCTCCTTAACTTCTTCAGGACATGAACACCTGTTTCCTGGGTGAAAGTCTTGTGTTTTCTCCTTAACTTCTACCAGGACATGAACACCTGTTTCCTGGGTGAAAGTCTTGTGTTTTCTCCTTAACTTCTTCAGGAATTGAACACCTGTTTCCTGGGTGAAAGTCTTGTGTTTTCTCCTTAACTTCTTCAGGACATGAACACCTGTTTCCTGGGTGAAAGTCTTGTGTTTTTCTCCTTAACTTCTTCAGGACATGAACACCTGTTTCCTGGGTGAAAGTCTTGTGTTTTCTCCTTAACTTCTTCAGGACATGAACACCTGTTTCCTGGGTGAAAGTCTTGTGTTTTCTCCTTAACTTCTTCCAGGACATGAACACCTGTTTCCTGGGTGAAAGTCTTGTGTTTTCTCCTTAACTTCTACCAGGACATGAACACCTGTTTCCTGGGTGAAAGTCTTGTGTTTTCTCCTTAACTTCTTCAGGACATGAACACCTGTTTCCTGGGTGAAAGTCTTGTGTTTTCTCCTTAACTTCTTCCAGGACATGAACACCTGTTTCCTGGGTGAAAGTCTTGTGTTTTCTCCTTAACTTCTTCAGGACATGAACACCTGTTTCCTGGGTGAAAGTCTTGTGTTTTCTCCTTAACTTCTTCCAGGACATGAACACCTGTTTCCTGGGTGAAAGTCTTGTGTTTTCTCCTTAACTTCTTCCAGGACATGAACACCTGTTTCCTGGGTGAAAGTCTTGTGTTTTCTCCTTAACTTCTTCCAGGACATGAACACCTGTTTCCTGGGTGAAAGTCTTGTGTTTTCTCCTTAACTTCTTCAGGACATGAACACCTGTTTCCTGGGTGAAAGTCTTGTGTTTTCTCCTTAACTTCTTCCAGGACATGAACACCTGTTTCCTGGGTGAAAGTCTTGTGTTTTCTCCTTAACTTCTTCAGGACATGAACACCTGTTTCCTGGGTGAAAGTCTTGTGTTTTTCTCCTTAACTTCTTCCAGGACATGAACACCTGTTTCCTGGGTGAAAGTCTTGTGTTTTCTCCTTAACTTCTTCAGGACATGAACACCTGTTTCCTGGGTGAAAGTCTTGTGTTTTTCTCCTTAACTTCTTCAGGACATGAACACCTGTTTCCTGGGTGAAAGTCTTGTGTTTTCTCTTAACTTCTCCAGGACATGAACACCTGTTTCCTGGGTGAAAGTCTTGTGTTTTCTCCTGAACTTCTTCCAGGACATGAACACCTGTTTCCTGGGTGAAAGTCTTGTGTTTTCTCCTTAACTTCTTCAGGACATGAACACCTGTTTCCTGGGTGAAAGTCTTGTGTTTTCTCCTTAACTTCTTCAGGACATGAACACCTGTTTCCTGGGTGAAAGTCTTGTGTTTTCTCCTTAACTTCTCCCAGGACATGAACACCTGTTTCCTGGGTGAAAGTCTTGTGTTTTCTCCTTAACTTCTTCAGGACATGAACACCTGTTTCCTGGGTGAAAGTCTTGTGTTTTCTCCTTAACTTGAACACCTGTTTCCTACTGTTATATATGTAAGTCACATCTACCGTTCTATATCTATGCCTGGAGCGCTGGCCGGCAGATTACAGTCCTCTAACGGAGAAACGGGGAAACAAGAGGATAATTAAACGGGGAAACGAGCGGATAATTAATTTTGGGGAAAGTCTGTTAATCAAAGCAAACAGATGCTGCTGGTTTGGTTTAATAGAAAGATTAAACAGAGAGAGAGGGTGATACTCGAAGGCTCGTTTGACCTCTTGGCGTCGGGTTAACGAGCCGCCGGGGCTGATGGGAGATCAGATCTAAAACTTCTCGCTCTGAAGCTTCCTCAAAGTCTTTCAGACACACAATCAACTGAACATTTACACTAACGTGTCTGAATATTTTTTCTGTGAAAATCACACAGTAAAACATACTGTCTGAGTCTCTGTGTGTGTGTGTGTGTGTGTGTGTCTGTGTGCCTCTGTGTGTGTCTTGCAAACGGCTTGCAAAATACTGCGCCATATCTGTTATTATTGGCAGCCGCCACATATGGCGGAGACACTGCTACTTATACCTTTAAGAAGTGAGTTTTGTGCTACTTATACTCTTAAGAAGTGAGTATTGTGCTACTTATACTCTTAAGAACTGAGTATTGTGCTACTTATACCCTTAAGAACTGAGGGCCAGATTTACTAACACTAGCGCAGTTTGCGCTGCGTCTGTTTATGCGAGTTCGGTAATAGCGCACGCTATGCTTCCACATTTTGCGTAGTATTTATCAACCCCTGACACCCATCAGCCAATCAGCGTCTTTCTCCGCCCACTATACCGGAGATTGCGCTGTAGCAAAGCGCTACTGGTGCTATGATACGGCTGGGAGCAGACTGCGATATTCCCACTGCTGATGCTATGACTGTTTAAATGATCCTGATGCCGATATATTTGTAATGTAGCGAGGAGTTTAACAACTGCTGGAATGGGATGTGAACGCTGAGTGGGAGACTCAATTTCATCTTTGATTTCTTCCAGTAACTCTAATATTGCATGGCTGCTTGATCTGTAACGCTAAATGATGTTGTGTTCACTGACAAAGTGTGATTCTTATGTTAAAAATATTTTCAGCCTCGCCTATGTCTTCGTCTTTCTCAGATTACTGTTGCCATTTCACCAGCGGCATAAAGGTCTACGAGGAAACTCGACTGCGGCTGGTTCAGACCTGCTTTAAAGAGGCGGAG
>JABUOV010000440.1:0-34503 GCA_025617405.1 Perca schrenkii
GCTGCCTATTCATTTGAAATGTACTGGAAACCCAGTTATCAGGGGCACACTCAAAATTTGGTCGCAGTGTAGGTCCCACTGGGGGCTGAGGCAAGTCTTTTCTGGCATGCCCCTTGCTAGTAATCCACTATTCACACCCTCATTGTTAGATACTGCATTCAAACAGTGGTCCAGGTTGTCATGAATCCTGCGAGGTTTGGACCCAAATGCGGAGAGCAGGCAAGAGTAAGTTGAGTAGAGGATTTATTAAACAAAACAAAAACAAATTCCATACAACAGAAGGAGTCCTGAGTAGCAGGCAAGCCAATGTCCATAATGAAGACAAAAGATACAGGGAATCCAAACCGGAACAAAAGTGACAAAAGGGTAGAGTTCACAAAAGCACATGCCACAGTAACAGCTGACTCAGCCCCTCATGCGGCCGGCGGCGAAAGCGGAGCCCCTCAGGCGGAGCCCCTCAGGCGGAGCCCCTCAGGCGGAGCCCCTCAGGCGGCCGAACAGGACGGCGAGGAGCCTCAGGTGGTCGGCGGCGAGGAGCCTCAGGCGGTCGGAGTCGAGGGCAAAACCTCTCACGCGGCCGAACAGCTTGGCGAAGGTAGAGCCCTTAATGCCTCAGGCGGTCGGTGGCGAGGGCGAAACCTCTCAGGCGGCTGAACAGGTCGGCGAAGGTAGAGCCCCTCTGGAGACCAGGAAGGACGTCGAAGACTCTCGGGCGGCCGTCAACAAAGGCGATACCCCAAGAGTGGTCCGCTCTGGCTCTGGAATGCTGCACGTCAGCGGAGGTTCTGGACCGCTGCTCGGCTCTGCCGCACAGCTTGGAGCTGCTGGACAACACATGCTCCGGTCCGCTAGACAACTCATGCTCAGGACCGCTGGACAACATGCGCTCCGGTCCGCTGGACAAAACATGCTCCTGTCCGCTGGACAACACGGACTCTGGCTCGCTGGAGAGCGGTTGAACCTGTGCATGGCACCCACCTCCTCTCTTACGGCCACCATGGTTCCCAGAAAAAACAGCCAGTTGGGTACCCTCATGGGACTTCTGGTGGTCACCTAGCCATATAGCAGGTTGGTTGCACATTGGCAAGGGAGGTAGCTGACTGCTAGCAGGCTGGAGAGAAGATATCATGGAGCATGTTGAGGTGAAGGCACGCAGCCAGGGGTCTCTAAGAAGTCCTGAATCCACTTAGGCAAGGAGTTCCTGAGCCAGGGCCAAGTGGATATCTCACGGTGAGCTAACCGTAGAGCCGCCTGTTCCACCTCCCAACTAGAAGCTCTCTTCCACTCTCCATAAACACACATCAGAGAGTAGCACAAATCATAAAGTTCGTCCTCAAAATACTCCGCTGGGTTAATACCAATATTTACAAAGACAATGGGTGTTAGCCAGTCGATCCAAACCAGCTCTGTGCATCCAAAACAGTCCCATACATCCAGACACTTTTTGTACCAGTCTCCAGAACAGCAAGAGTGGGAGGAGAAATGTGCCGGGGAGTGTTGACCCCTTAGATAGCTGTGGCACCCGGCGGCCTTTGCAGCAGCATTGCACAAGGCTGTAGCAGGACACGCCGCCATCAGACCCCGGCAGGGGGGCCCGCGCAATCCGCGCAACCACACGGCACATACGTAACTATAACAAATAAGACTGTCAGATTTTAATAAACACCAAATGGGTCGAAACAGGGAGGCATGCAGCTTACCGAGGCACCCAACGCCAGCAGCCCATCTATCTATCCACACGGGGGACGTCCACGGCCGAAACAAAGTCGGCTCTACAAGAGAACGCTCGTTAATGCCACCCGCACGGCAATACAAACAATGAAAAGCACGAAATATGAAAAAGCATCCTTACCACTCTGCAGAAAACTGACAACCTCTGGCAGTGGCAAAAAGCGTGCAGCACGCCAGCCCAGACATCTCTCCACACCAACAGGAGAAGACAGAAAAAGAACGAGTCTACACTCAGGCTTAAATAGAGCCCCCACCTGCTCCCAATCAAAGGGGATGAGCCCCAGGTGTGCTGCTGCACACTCCCGTACACATGTGAGAGAGAGGGACAGACCTCATCCTGTCACATCTACCCCTCGCTTTTGTATCATCATCCCGACGATAAAGAAAGCCTTGAGGGCTCCTCAACTCTAAGTTGACTCTCTGAGGACTGCATTGGAAGATGGCGCCGCTGTGTGTGTCTCGCCGCTTACCTGTGCTGGAATTGTTATTGATTTGCCTGTTTTTACTAATTGTCACTGGAAATGTCTCACCGCTGCTGGTGTATGACCGCCTGACTCTATTAAGTATCCTTAATTCTGTGGAAAAAGTGCCGATCTACGGCTCAGATGGACAGTCAACCACGCCGCCGCCTTTCCTGGCGTCCATACCGGCCCATCTATGGCGTCAGCCCGCCCTTCAGCTCCGCAACAATCGCCGCAGGAGACGTAGAAGCCTTCGTGTAAGGCTCAGAGCTTACCTGGCATCACCCTACACACGCGATCCGGGCCATCTGTGTATCTGGTTTTCCGCGGAGTTCATCGACTGCAATCCACGGCATTCTCTGGTACACAGTTACCGATGGCTCCGGTCAATGGTCCCGGATTCCGAATGCCCATTTCCCCGCCGTTGGAGCAGGAAGCGCTCCAGGCGAGGCTCCGTACTTGGGAATCTCCGCCCGCTCGGTCGTGCTTCCCAACAGACTGAGCGGTGCTCAATTCGCATGGTGCTAATCAACACCAGATCACTCACAAACAAGACTTTTATCCTCAATTACTTTTTTACAACCAATGCTCTGGACTTTCTTCTGTTGACGGAAACCTGGCTGAAACCAGGTGATGACAGCGCCTTCTCGGAGCTCTTCCCCCCCAGCTGTTCTTTCCTCAACTCTCCGCGAGCGTCAGGTCAAGGTGGTGGGCTGGCCACTCTCTTCAAGGATGAGTACAGATGCAGATTGTTACCTGCATCCTGTTATAACAGTTTCGAACTTCAGCTGTTTGTGGCTGATCTGGACTCTCCTGTGTTGTGTGCAGTTATTTATCGCCCACCAAAACATCAACAAGGATTTTATATCTGAGTTTTCAGAGTTTTTAGCTGATGTTGTTCCGAAATACGACAAGCTCCTGGTTTGTGGGGACTTCAATATTCATGTGTGTTGCCCCTCTAACCCACTTGCTAATGATTTTAAAAACACTTTTAATCTCTTTTGGTCTTAATCAATGTGTGGAAGGGCCAACGCATCATCTTGGACACACCCTGGACCTCATTATTTCTTATGGGCTTTCAGTTTCACTAAGTGAAATAACAGAAACTGGTATCTCAGATCATTTCCCCGTCAGGTTTGAGATCAGTGTACCACCATCTGCTAGTAAGCCTGTTTCCTCAGCTTTTAGGCGCCGCTGCATCACCTCCTCTTCAGCTGGAGAGTTTGCTTTGGCATTCGGGGGCTCACAGTTTTGTGTCATGAATGGTCTGGTATCTCCCTCTTATCCAGATAACATTCTCTCTGTGTTCCACTCCACGTGCACCGAAATTTTAGACTCTATTGCCCCTGTTCGGACTAAATCTATTAAACCTAAGGCGGACCCTTGGCTAAATGACTCTACAAGGGCCCTTAGGCAATACTGCAAACAAGCTGAACGACGGTGGAAGGACAATTTGCAAGTATCATTGGGTTTATTAAGAACAATCTAGCCGCATACCAGAAGGCTGTGAAGGTGGCGAAGATGCATCATCTCTCTTCTGTTATAGCTAGCAGTTGCCACGAACCCAGAGTGTTATTTAATACTATTAACTCTGTTGTGAATCCATGCGCCTCTGATCCGACAGATGTTTCTACTAATACCTGTGAGAAGTTTCTCTTTTATTTTATTGACAAAGTAACATCTGTCAGGCAATACGCCAGTGTTAATTTTAATGTGTTTGTACCTGCTGCTCCTATGCATTCTGCTGTGTTTGAGGAATTTCAGCCATTTTCTCTGACATTGCTTTCTGAGATAGTGCAACACATGAAACCTACCCACTGTCCATTAGACATTGTTCCCGCCAGGATAGTGAAGGAGGTTTTTAATGACACCATTGGCCCGAGTCTACTCACTTTTTTTAATTCTTGTCGTAGTTTAGGTTCTGTCCCAGCTGCCTTTAAACATGCTGTGGTCAGGCCTCTACTTAAGAAATCTAATCTTGACCCAATTTCAGACCAGTCTCTCATCTGCCTTTTTTGTCAAAGGTTTTGGAAAAACTTGTTTTTGTACAGTTACAAGCCTTTTTGCAAATGAACTCTGTGCTTGAAAAATTTCAGTCTGGTTTCAGATCACGTCACAGCAGAGTCTGCACTGCTTAGAGTGCACAATGATATTGCCCTGTCTGTAGATGCCGGGAATCCTACTATTTTAGTGCTATTGGACCTCACAGCGGCGTTTGATACGGTGGACCATGCAGTCCTCCTCTCTCGCCTTGATCAGTGCGTAGGCATCCGAGGCTCGGGACTTCAGTGGTTTAGCTCCTATTTGGCGAATAGAAGCTTCTCTGTCATGATTGGTGACTGCTCCTCGTCAACCGCTCCTCTCTCTTGTGGGGTACCCCAGGGTTCAATTCTTGGCCCAATCCTGTTTTCTTTATATATGTTGCCATTGGGGGCTATTATAGAAAAGCATAACCTGTCTTTTCACTGTTATGCAGATAAGCGGCAGAAGACGCAGCACCAGGGGGATTCCCTCACCACAAGAATTCCAAGCGGGGCATAACCTTTACACACAACTCTACATCCAATTCTACATAGCCGATGCATGGAATTGCAACACCATTTGCCGCTCGAGGCTGAAGCCAGTTACAACTAAAATCAAACAAAAAGGAAAAGAACAAAAATCCACATACAATATGTGCACTGTTAATACCAATATTTACAAAGCCAATGGGTGTTAAAACACTTAGCCAGTTGATCCAAACCAGCTCTGTACATCCAGAACAGTCTCATACATCCAGACACTTTTTTTGTACCAATATCCAGAACATCAAGAGTGGGAGGAGAAACGCGCCGGGCTGTGTTGGCCTCCGCAGCAGCATGGCACAATGTTATAGCTCGGTCCAGTGCTTTACAGGACACACCGCCTTCAGACCGCGGCAGGGGGGTCCCACGCAATCCGCACAACCACACGGCATATAACTATAACAAATAAGACCTTAAGATTAAGATCTTAATAAACATCAAATAGGGTTGAAACAGGGAGGCATGCAGCTTACAGAGGCACCCAACGCCAGCAGCCCAGGTGTTCATCTATCCACCCAGGGACGTCCACAGCCAAAACAAAGTCGCCACTACAAGAGAACGCTCGTTAATGCCACCCGCATGGCAATACAAACAATGAAAGGCACGAAGGATGAAAAAGCGTCCTTACCACTCTGCAGCAAACTGACAACCTCTGGCAGCGGCAAAAAGCGCGCAGCACGCCAGCCCAGACACGTCTCCACACCCAACAGGAGAAGACAGAAAAAGAACGAGTCCACACACAGGCTTAAATAGAGCACCCAACCTGCTCCCAATCAAAGGGGATGAGCCCCAGGTATGCTGGTGCGCATTCCTGTGCACATGTAAGAGGGAAGTGGCAAACCTCATTCTGTCACATGAGGTAAAGGCAAAATAAATAAACTACACTAACAATGCTGTTTGCGCACAACACACCATTATAATAGCCTAATTTGAAACATTTAATTTAAAATGAATAGGCTATAATGTCTATAATTAGCAATAATAGGCTAATCAGTGTCATAGGTAGCTTGGTAGCTTATCGGTAGATACATATCATGTAAACATTACACATGGCCCTCAGTTTCAGAAACTGTCACACCAGCGAGTGGAGTAGACTACAAAAGACTTCAGCCTGTATTCATTGTGTTTTAGGAGCCACTTCCGCATAGCCCAAAGGGGGTTGGACTGTCGGCTTTTTCCGGAGATTGCCGAGGAAAAAACAAGTGTCAGCCATCTTGAATCCTCGCTTAGCTTCTCAGCAAGAGCAGAAACTGTTCATCTGTTCATCATTCAACTGTTCATATTTTGAAAAGTAGACGGGACGGCATGATATGGGACGTTCCAGGCTGCAGCCATACAGTCTTGGAAATTTTAGAACAACAATTATGTGCATTCAAACTACCACACACGTGTACCACCGGGATACATTGGAACACATCGGAGAATATGCAGGACACTTTATTACGGACGCAATACTCGACACACTACGCAAACTTTGCCTGCATGGAGACCAGCGGTGGTGCTCGATTCCTGTGGCCGGTAAAGTGACCTCATCAGTGGGGAGCGTTGAACGAGTGTGCCGGTGGAAAGCTAACGCTAGCCAGCCATCTGTTCACCAATCGTGCTTGCAAGTGTCCGCTCATTAAACAAACTGGACTACATCCAACTTCAACGAAACTCCCAAGGCAAGTTCAGAGACGGCTGTGCTGTGTTTTTGTTGTTGTGGAAATATTGCTGTGGACAATCCAGCCTGCTGTCACCGGGTAAGACTACTAGTGGAGGTGGGCTGTGTTACCCCGGACCAGGCACGGCGTTATGGGTGGGCCTGACGGGCCTAGGCCCACCCACTTCAACAGGCCCACCCAAAACTTTTCTTCAAAAAAAACAAAAAAACTTTTAATATTATTAAAATCGCTGCAACCAGGAGATGAAGGAGAGCTGAGATCCACAACACCGAGCACATCTTCTCTGCCAGCCCAGGATGCTAGCACGGTTAGCGCTGTTAGCGCTGTTAGCGCGGCTAGCGCGACCAGCTGGTGCTATAGTGCCTTTGCCTCTGCCTCGCGAGTGGATGATATAACCCTGTGGATCTGTCTTCCGTGGATGATCCCACAACTCAACCATGCTAAAGTATCCAGTCGCTTCTTCAGCTTTAGGGAGTTTAATTGGGTAGGGCCGCCAGAGGATAACAGTAAGGTATGTGAAGGCTACTCTGCCTGTGTTGTATTATGTCGTTATACGAGATATATGGATTAAAATAATCGATTCATAACTCAGAGCTGCAGGCGCAATTCTATTTCTATAACAGCTTGTTGCTGTTGTCAAGTTGTTTTTCCTTCTTGTCTCTTGTTATGGTCAATGATGCTTTAGGGCTTGTTATTGTGATTTCTTTCTTTTTATAAAACATGTTTATAACATTATCACACTAAAGTAACAGTTTGTCTCGTTGTCAATGACCAAGTTCTGTGGCCGAGTATTGATTGAAACTGTCGGGCAGTGTTGTTGATCTGTATATTGTTGAAAACTTAAAACAATTAAACAGAATTGTGAAATATTTGGCCTCATGTTATACGAGCAGAACTAAACTATGTTTTGGGGAAATATTAGATTCCTGACCACTTTTACAGTCTATAGGCCTTAGGTTAGGAGGGATGCGCTATAGCACAGCCAGGTATGGTGGTAATGGAGAGTCCAAAGAGCTCTTCTTTTGGTCAGAACCAAGGAGAGCGATCGTGGATAGGTTCGTCCTTTGCACCGAAACTTTTTACAATGCAACAACCTATTTAAAGAGCATCAAGCTATTACAATCTTTATTATGTGAGCACATATAATATAAAAGTATATTAGTCAGTCATTTATTAGGTTAAACAGAATTTGATAACGTTTTTAATTTAAGGCCCACTCACAATTGGTCTGGCCCATCCAAAACTGGAATCCTGGCGCCGTGCCTGCCCCGGACTGCCTGTTGCAGAAATGGGGTAATTTGTATCCAACTAACTGCTAACTGCTGGTGGAGTTTGTGACTGTAAAATGCCGACAATTCTAGCTACATCCCACGCAAATGTACGGCTGTGTTTATACTCGATGTTTATACCACAGCCCACCAAGAGCTAATGCTAGTAACTATGTGTTAGCCTTCTTTTATTACATGGCTTGGTTGAATTATAATGTAGAATGCGGTCTGTTATTTCTTGACAACAGACCGCTGCTAAGGATAACACAGCGTTGCCATGCATAGCAGAGCGTTGCCATGGACACAGTTCGGTTCACTCGGGAGCTATCAATCAATCCGCTGAAAGAAGTCCGGATAATGTATCAGCTGTGGCCAAAAAAAGCATGTTTTAAATGTGTAACACCACTTGAGCCACGGTGAAACGTTTTTTCGTGTATATGGTTGAAATGACAATAAAACACAGTTGTTGAGTTGATCGTCTCACTGTCTGTCTGTAAATCGCGGGCGTGGCTTGGGAGTGGCCTCATACAGCAGCAAAGCAAGTGCATTCTGGGATTTGGTGTCTTTCATCCATATGAGCCAAAAACACATTTTCTGTCTTATCTTGGCCTGGAAGGCACCAATTTCAATTTTTTTTTCACATTTCTACTACATAAGTGACCCAATTTAAAGATATATTCAGCTTTTCAGCGGTGAAATTTCCCTTTAAGTAACATCTTAGTGTGTTTTATTACATTAGGTTACAATTAGGATAAGAGGTTAATATCAAATGTATCCTTCATAGGCTTATGTCCCGTGGGTTGAGCCCTGGAGAGCCCCGGCCCAATTTAACTACTGGTAGTAACTTAAAGGGGTGATAGAATGATTATATAGGGTATTTTACACTGTTCCTTAAGGTCTCCTAATAAGGTATGTAACATTGCTTGGGCTGAAAATTGCCCAATTGATATTTTATTAGGCCCTTAACGACCCTATGAATAGGGCTATATTTGGAACAAGAGCTTTCCTTCCCAATATGGTATGCTCATGAATATTTAGAATGAGCTGCGCGCTGATTGGTTTAAGAAAACTACATAGAAACACATGGGAGACTCGACAGCAGGTCTCATATTTCAGACACTGCAAAGTTATACATTGTTTATCGGGCTATTTCGTTATTAAATTCACTTCTGAGACTTTTTTTAGTGAGAAATCAACTATATGAAGCTCAAATATGGGCCGTTTTACGAAAATTGATGGCCAATTACAAATTTGGTAAGACTGTGTGTCGGAGTTCAGCGGCTGGTGCTGCCTCAGCCCAGTCTCATGCCAGGTCGTTATATAGTCACGTTATTGTAATCTATTAAGTCGTGGACAGGTTACGTAAATGCGTGCGGCGATTACGAAATTGAAAGCAATGCATTTTAATGGGAAGCATATTTCGTGATTCCAGAACGAAAGCGAGTAGCGAGTAGTTGATAAGGCGTAAGTCCGCGTAGGGAGGTTGGTCGGGGTGGTGGATGGGTCATAAAACACAGGACTTTCACGCCGGAGACCGGGGATCGCGCCCCGCGTGAGGCAGTACCTTTGTCCCGCGTGTTGCAGTTCCTTTGTCGGCGTGTCCCGCGTGTGACGGTTCCTTTCCCCGTTCTTTTTTTTTCCTAACCCCAACCGTCTCGTTATTGGGGCGTTTCATTTCCCGTGTCCTGCGAGTGGCGGCCCGCGAGTGGCGGCCCGTTCCGTTGTTTTGGCCGGCGTGTGGCGCCTCATTTCCCCGATCGCGAGTAGCGGCCCGTTCCGTTGTTTTGGCCGGCGTGTGGCGCCTCATTTCCCCGTAGTCGCGTCCCCCAGAGCAGGTTCGAAAAGCGTGACCTGTACACGTTCAAAAGTCGTTGCATATACATGAAAAAAACGTCAAAATCGTAACCTGTACACGAATTTATGAATCAAAATAACGTGACTATTACACGACCTGGCGTGAGACCGGGTTGGCTGCCTGTGTTGCTGCCTCGCCGCCCAGCCTGCCTTCCTTCACAGACCCCGGCCTGCTATGAGGTACTTGGAGCTCCGTCACGGCTGACAGCCCACAGCACTCCATACCCGCGCAAAGTCACAGTTTTTTGCACTAATGGACAACCAAACACCGCTGCCCTGACAGAGCTCCAGGGCCTGCAACTCCCCTCTTCCTGCTAGCTAAATGGCCCATGTGTGAGAGTGAGAGCGCGGTCAGCGAGCTTGTTACACCAGCAATCGCTTACCACAGTTTCCAGTTAACCTTGGGTGGCTGTCAGCTGCCGGCATAACTAGAGTACCTAGATTTACAGTTTGAATTTCGTCACGCCACCTATACAACATCTACCTAAAGGTCTTATAAACCTAACAATGGTGTCCGATTTCAAATTAATGAATATTTGTGAAGATTAGAGGGTTTAGTTAGCTGCGACTGTCCCTTCAATCCTAACTATGTGTAGCTACAAATCACGGATAGTTAGCTTCATTTTCGGCATAATTCGAGTATATTTACAGTTTGAATTTTGTCACGCCACGTATATAACATCTACCTAAACGTCTTATAAAGCTAACAAATGTGTCAGATTTCAAGTTAATGAATATTTGTGAAGATTATGGGGTTTCATTAGCTGCAACTGTCCCTTCAATCCTAGCTACCTATGTGTAGCTACAAATCATGGATAGTTAGCTTCATCTTTGGTAGTAATTCGAGTATATTTACAGTTTGAATTTCATCACGCCACGTATATAACATCTACCTAAATGTCTTATAAAGCTAACAACGGTGTCCGATTTCAAGTTAATGAATATTTGTGAATTTCAGAGGAATTCTAAGAGGAGGCTAGCTAGCTCTCATTGATAGAGCTACATCCAGCCACAGGCTCTATCAATGAGACTCGCGGACAAGCGGTGTTTATTTTCCCCAATCGTTTGTTTAAATAACTCAACACATTATAATTACACACATTAAAAGATTAACTGGAATTGTGGTAAGAGATTGCTGGTGTAACAAGCTCGCTGACTGCGCTCTCACTCACATACACCGGGGCATTTAGGTAGCAGGAAGAAGGGAGTTGCAGGCCCTGGAGCTCTGTCAGAGTAACGGCGTTTGGTTGTCCATTTAGCCCAAAAAAGTGGTGACTTTGCATGGGTATGGAGTGCTGTGGGCTGCCAGCCGTGACAGAGCTCCAAGTACCTCATAGCAGGCCGGGAAGGAAGGCAGGCCAGGCGGCGAAGCAACAACACAGGCAGCACCGGCCGCTGAACTTCGACATACAGTCGGACAAAATTTGCAATTAGCTATCCATTTTCGTAAATTGGCTCATAATTGAGCTTTACATAGTTGATTTCAGAAGTGAATTTTGTAATGGAATAGCAGAGATCTGTGCGACCTAGATTCAGAAGGCTACCTGATCTCAGGTCAGTTGTGTAGCTTATGTAAATGTTGTGGCGTGACCGTTCTCTTAATACACCCATAGGGCATGACAAAGGTACAGGTCTTGGGATGCTTATGTAAGCAACTAGCTTTGTTGAGATTCGTCCCGTTTTCAGCGGCAGTTTCAAACATATGACATTTTCATAGTAAAGGGGTCTCATGGGATTTTGAGCTTCTATGTATGTCCTATTTACCCACCGAACTGTCGTTATTCAACTATGACAGGGTAAAATCGGTTTTGCATTCTATCACCCCTTTAAAAAGGCTCAAAATCATGAAACAGTAAAACAAAGCAGAAATTAGTAAATGTACACACAGGGACACAGGAGGTAAACTAAACTTCAGACCACAGAGATTCAGTTAAAAACTACAAAAGTATTGAATAAACAGAAGTACATTTCTAGGATAAAGCCCTTATTCTTTACAGTCTTTGATAAAGCCTGATATCCAGCAGGATTTGCCTCTCACCTTATGTTCTCTGTGTGTTGCCGTTCACAAAATCCCTTCGCTTCAGAAAACAACAACCTTCAATCTAGCAAGCTACACACTGAAAATGGCAAGTTTTGAAGAAAATTGATATTGTGCAATAAGACAGGCATGATTGGTTCTTGTGTTAAATGATTGTAAAGATTTACATGGAATATGTTTACGGCATTTACTTTCTAACTACTGTAGCCTACTGTGTTCACAGTTTACTTCATTCAATATTTTGTGTAGCATTGTCTTTTGCAGGGTGCAAATGTTCCACCAAAACAAGTTCCTTCTTGAGATTTTTTTGCAGAGGCACTATCACTGGGTCCGGAACTTAACACTTCCCAAGACAATGGGTGTAACACTCCCTGTCATTACATTTAGCACACATGCCATGTCCTTTGGGTCAGGTTGACCCAGTGCCCCCCTCGCCCCGTCCTTCACATTAGCACACACATTCTTTGGGTCAGGTAGACCTACCACAGTTCACCCTCACGTGTCCTTCACATTTAGCATATGCACCATGTCCTTTGGGTCAGGTATAGACCCAGTGTGTGTGTGTGTGTGTGTGTGTGTGTGCATGTGCATGTGCATGTGTGTGTGTGTGTGTGACAGGCAAACCTTGATCTGCCGCTTGTTTCTGACCGAGAGAGTAGCTTCCAGCCACCCGCGTTGAATCATTGACAAGCGAGGTCTACCTCATGTATTGTCACGCAAGAAGGGCAACAGGCCAGCGCAGCACACAGCCTTTGCAAATGTATTTCTTACACCAGCAACAGACCTTGTGAGTTTTGCTGTCCTTCAGTGGACATATCTGACACCTCTTCCTCTTGCTGGCTGACACCTCTTCCTCTTGCTGGCTGAGGAGGAGGTGGAGGATGAGGAGACAGGACCCTTGAGTCGATCGCGAGATCCGCTCGCACAACTCTGCAGCCGAGCGGCTCTCACCACGGGAGCGGAGGGCCCCATCCGGGGCAGACGCTCCCACTGTAGGATGAATGGAGTCACGAGCGCCTTCCCAGCTGCTCCAGGAACCCCCTCCTCCTGTGCCACTTGTCGGCCATCCATCCAGGGTTGGTACTCGCCAAATCACAAAGGCGTTTTCTCTTGTGGACTGCCAGGTGCCAGCGAGTCATCCGCCTGCAGCTGTAGGCCTACGTGCCGATCAACTTGTCCAGGTTGTCCACGCTGCCCTTGTTGCTATTGTAGTGGAGGACGATGGCCCGCTTCCCATCGCAAAGATCACTGATCTCGGCATCTGCGTGCAGCGTGCTCAGGATCACCACGTTCTTGTTGACTGCTGACTGGGACTAAGAAATATGATCATGTAACCCCAATTTTAGCTTCGCTTCATTGGCTCCCGATCTATTTTAGAGTCCAGTTTAAAATTCTGCTGTTTGTTTTTAAAGGTCTTAATGATCAAGCTCCCTCATATATTTCTGATCTTCTTATACCCTTGGCATACACTAGATCTTTAAGATCTTCTGATCAGGCTCTTTTATCGATCCCTCGCTCCCGTCTTAAATCTAAGGGAGATAGAGCCTTTGCTGTTGCCGCCCCACGCCTATGGAACAAATTGCCCCTTGACATCTGTCTTGCACCTACAATTTTGATTTTTAAATCTAAACTGAAAACATATCTGTATTCTCTGGCATTTTCAATTGTTTTCTGATGCTGTCTTTTGTCTTGTTGGCTGTTTTACTGTTTTATTTGTTTTTGCTTTTAACCTGTTCAGCACTTTGGATAGCTCCGCTATGTTTAAATGTGCTATATAAATAAAATTTACTTACTTACTTACTTGTTCTTCTTGGCGAGGTAGGACACCAGAGTGGCAGCCGGAGTGAACGAGTGACGAACCTCAAGGACAACATCAGCCTGTCCTTGGAGGCCATCCGCAGCGCGGGCAAGAGCTCAGGCTTGTTCCTCTTCACTGTGCTGACCATAGTGAGGTTCCTCTCCAGGAGCTGTCTCGCTAAAAGCAAAGTGTCCATAACGGGACTCGAACCAGGGCCTTCCAGGTGAAGAAACAACAGGAAAGCCTAACTGACCATACAGTGCTGATATGTAAAGCCCTAAATAAAAATAAACTTTAAATACAAGCAAAAGTAGCCTATTCAAAGCTCTCCCTGATGTCTTATTATCATCATCATAATCATCATCATCATCGTTATTATTATTATTAATTGTATTAGTATTAGTATTATTGTTATTAGTATTATCAGTATAATTATTATCAGTAGCGTTATTCTTATTCTTATCCCCCATTCTCATTATTTATTCTTATTC
This sequence comes from Perca schrenkii, assembly GCA_025617405.1. NCBI lineage: Eukaryota > Metazoa > Chordata > Actinopteri > Perciformes > Percidae > Perca > Perca schrenkii. Next base: position 13,870 of record JABUOV010000440.1, read on the forward strand.
TTTTTTATTGCATTATACATGCACGTTGGCAACAACACGCTCCCAGGTCATATTGACCCGCTCGGTCATACTGACCTACTGGGTCAACGGGAGGGTTAAACAAATGCAAACAACCCAGCACCCAGAATGTATCTGTAAATGGGAGGAGGACGGGCGAGTCAGTAGTGAGGTGCAGTGGAGGAGGTGACGGGGGTGGAGTGGATAAAAGGAGGGTGCTTCAGAGTAACAGTCTACATTGCCAGCAGATCAGGATCAGGCTGAAGGATGAGTAGGACTCTGCTGTGGCTGCTGGACTCTCTGGCCTTTTTCGCTCTGACTTCTCTGGCTGATGGAGCTCCATTGTAAGTAGACATGCCTTACCTTTACCCCCATGTGCTTTTACCGTCTGAAGCCATTTTTGTTTTGGCCAAACATCCAAGCCAAGTTTTTTGCTCCTGTTACATTATTACTCATTGTGAGCTCATTTTTCACTCTATCTGCAAGTCTGGCATCTCAAATTAACAGAAGTAGGAATTGTTTCTTAATGTCTTATGAGCTGTATAACAAAGTTATATTGGCCTAAAACATAAAAAAAGGAAAAAACGTAAATTGATTTGATAATACATTTTTTTTAAATAGAAAAACAATTTAATCAGATAATTCAACACTTTTTTATAATTTGTTGAAGATGGACATGTTCTATGTGAGTTTTCCTATCCACTTAGTGTTTTTTTGGCCTAATTTGGAGCTTTTTTCTCAAACCCGCCGCTGGGTTTTGGGGATTAGAAGGGCTATAAGTTAATTCACACACAGAGCTAAAATGTATAGTTTGTTTACAGTGGTGCTCATAGGTTTATGAACCCATGCTAATGTTGACTAAAAAGAGGAATAAAAAAATCATCTTTTGGAAATTGATCTTAATGCATGAATTAAAAAATCCAACCATTAAGGACACAAATTTTCTTTGTGAATGAATAATGTATCGTAAATAAATAAATGTTGGGGTACTTTCCATAAAATCATCTCTCAATGCAAATCAAACCAACTAATAGGCTAACTGACATAAAACCATGCCAAGCTCTAGGTATGGTGAAGGGCATGTGATGATGTGGGGCTATTTTGATTCCAAAGGCCAAGGAAACTTTATCAAGATGCATAGTATCCTGGATCCATGAAATGTTGCACTGGTCATACAGAACGAAATATTCTGTAACATATTTTGCAGTCAATATTGCCGATGTTGTCTTGCTTTAATCAAATCAGTAGGCTATATATAAAGAGTAGTAGGATAGGCTACGATAACAACGTGAGTGACGGTCCAACATCAGATAGGCTGTATAGGCTCTTTACAGCTACACAGACAGCCCACATACCCATTTTTCAGACTTTGAATCTGTCGGCGCTATGTCCCAAGATCAGCCCTCCATGTACCTAGCAGCAGGAGCAGCGCTGCATCAGACATGCTTCTGGTGTGTAGGACACAGAAAAATCCACGCAGCTGACACGCAGCTGAGACGCAACAGAAACGCCACGCTCGCAAGACGCGTGCAGTATGTAACCGGCCTAATAAGAAGTCAAGTCCAGTTGTTGTCACACAAGTCAAGGTACTGTGGTCTTTGAAATGATGCCAATGAGTTGACCTGATTCTTGTTCAGAGTTTGCACAACAATGCATTAAGCCAGACAGAGCAAAAGTCTAGAGGCATGATGAAATGTTTTGTTGATCCAGTTCTTTGTCACTGTCTTTGACAAGGTAATCAATAGATCCCTGATTGTGTATGAAGTCCATGCTGGAGCTCATGATCGTCATCTGAGCAAATAGCTTTGTTTTCTTTGGTAATTTGGGTGAATTGTAGTCTTGCTTTGCCAGACCATCGACACGCTGCGGAGCGGATGAGGGTCTGGCTAGTCCACATAGCATTACAAGATGGGAGAAAAACGTGCTGTGGTTTATTGGCATTTGTTTTTTAACCAATCACAATAGTCATGAGCAGCGCTAAGCTCTGCACAGAGCTGTTGGAGGTGGTCTAGTTAGCTTTCTGGATTTACCATGCAGAGATCTGAGGAGCAGTCAACCATAGTCCTCATAAATAGACCGGAGCTTAAAATTCCTACACAAAGAAAGCGGAAGGAAACAGACATCAGCGAAAATACATGCATCCTGCAGCACCAGAGCAATCCCAGAAGTGGAACGTCAAGGATATAGACTAGGTGAATTGAAACTTTAACTCACAGACTCCAAGACAGTGGTTCTCAACCTGGGGCGTGGGTCCCAAAATAAACCTGAGGGGCCCAGAGGCAATTAAAGGAATAAGTAAGGGGGGGGGACATTTATGTTGCACAAAATTATGTTAACATTTTGAGACTATAACTTTTTGCTTCTTTTTTTTGTGAAATACTAAAATGTTCCCATGAAGTACATAACAATCTCATAGAAAAAAGTCACACTTAGTAAGGCCAATACCTATGATGAGGGTTTACTGTACAAGCACTTATTGTTTTCTTTTTAAGGGGTCACACACAAAAAAAGGTTGGTATTGTTTGTCAGTACATCATAAACAGCATGTGGTCTGCACATTGACTGCAGTATATTCACATCAATATCTTTCTCTCTCTCACCACTGCTCTGCAGGAAGGTGATGTCTGCCCCTAACTTGTTGCGGGTAGGAACAGCAGAAAACGTCTTTGTGGAATGTCAAGACTGCACCGGGGAAACATCCCGGTCGAGATCAACGTGATAAACCATCCATACAAAAACACAAAGCTGACATCCACATCTGTGAACCTTACCAGTGCAAGAAACTTCCAGGAGCTCGGACAAATAACGGTATGTGAAATACTGTCACGCTGTATATGCATGTTACTTTAACTTGGCTTCAGTTTTTTGACACGTTCACAAAGAATGTAGATATGAATCCAGAAATGTACATCCTGATGCACGTACTACTCATCATGCTGGTTTCAGATCCCTCCTGGAAGCTTCAGTAAGGATCCTACTATAAAAGCAGTATGTATACCTGCAAGCTCAGTTCCCTGACCGACTGCTGGAGAAAGTCGTCTTAGTGTCCTTCCAGTCTGGGTACATCTTCATCCAGACTGACAAGACCCTCTACACCCCCAACAGCAAAGGTGAGTTCAATACTGAGTTCAATACTGAGCAACAAACTTATTCCTTTGTTTTTCCAGAATGTAATGTTTGTACTGTAAATTACAGTAAAATGAATCTCTCTTTTGAAATAAGAGGAATAGTGAGGTCAAAAATAGATACACCTTCCTCCAACCTTCAGCAGCTAAATCAACCTCTTTCTCTGTCAGTTCATTTCAGGATGTTTGCAGTGACGCCCCGCATGGAGTCCGTAGAGAGGGATGCCGAAACTCAAACTGATGCTTCTATTGCCATGGAGGTTGTGGAATTGTATTTTAGCAAAACAAAGTCTTTGTTAAGTTGTCTGACTCTAGTAAAACATTTCCTACTACTTACTGAAAATGCAAAAAATAAATAAATTAATAAATAGAAACTTTTTAAAAATACCTGAAAAAGAGTCAATCTAGACTTGGCCAGGCTGCTGGATTGCAGACAAAAAACATACATAAAATATAGCATGGACTTAAAGCATTTTTTAAAACTGGCACAGCTCTCTATTCATGTTTGTTTTATATTGTTTATTTTTAGACCCCTGAAGGCATCACTTTACCACTTGATCCAGTCTCTTTGAAATCAGGGATCCATTCTGGAGATTTCCAACTCGCTGAAATTGTCAGGTTGTATTTTATTTTCATTTCATTTCTATACATTATGTTCTTTAGTGGTGCATTTAGATGTTAACATGGAAAACAGCTGATTTTAATTCAAAACATTAATATCTTAAATCATTTAAGATTATGCAAAACAAATTTCAATATGTTTATGTTATCTTTCTACGATAATTTTCCGTGTTGCCAATATAGTGTTTGAACAACTACTAATCCAAAATGATTTATTTCTGTGGTAGAGATATATTAAAACATGAAAGTCAGAGTCCTTCACACATGGCCTGTTTTCTGTGAGGAGGTTCTGGGTGTCCGGAGGCAAAGACAAGATAAATACCTTGGAGACCAATGGACTAAAATAATCATCATAATAATGGAAAACACCGTTCTACAGTATTTATTGTGCAGTTTGCTGGCCAACCTGAAAACTTTAAACACGTTTGTTTTACTCAACGGCCATGTTTCTGTAGTCATTTCTCTCTGTATTGTAGTATAAACGTCAAGTATATCTGAATTTGTGTAAGATATAAATAGCTTCAGAATCACTTTTAGTTTCTATCTTAATAAATATATTTTGCTTTATTTTGTGTGTATGTGTGTGTATGTGTGTGTGTGTGTGTGTGTAGTCTCGGACTGTGGAAAGTGGTGGCGAAGTTCCAGAGCAACCCACAACAGAGCTATTCTGCAGAGTTTGAGGTCAAAGAATATGGTGAGCCCCATGACCTGCACTTTTATTTATTGTAACATATTAACATATTTATATTTAATATTTAAAAAGCTATAAAATCCATTCATTTTTTATTTGATTGGACCCACAATAAAACTCCTTTCATTTTTCAGTGCTGCCCAGTTTTGAAGTTAAACTGATGCCTGTAAGCTCCTTCTTCTACGTGGACAGTCAAGAGCTCACCATCAACATCAAAGCTACGTATGTAAAGGTTTTGGTTTAGTGGCTTTAAAGACCTGATTGGGAGATTGATTGCAGGAGAAAATAAAGGGTGATGTTCAGAGGCCTCTTACTCTTTTAGTCCGTTAGTCATGTGATGTTTGCTTCATTGTGGGCCTAAACTTATCCCTCTCTTGTGGATTTAGGTATCTGTTTGGTATGAATGTGGATGGGACGGCCTACGTGGTGTTTGGGGTTATGCAAGAGGGTCGAAAGAAGAACTTTCCAAGTTCTCTTCAGCGAGTGCAGGTGAGCTCATACTTAGACGTCTGTCGATTGGTCATTTTGGCGTATGCAGTATACTGTATGTTTATATATACGTACAGCTTGGCCTTTACCAGTGATACAAAATCTGCAAGACTCTAAAACGAAAAATGTCTACTAGGATTTCTAAGCTTCCCGTCACCATTTCAGTTAATATATTGACATAGGAATGTAACAATTAAAGGAGAACTCAGCAGCTAAATCAACATGAACAGGGCCCTTACATGACAACAAGATGCATTTAGCAACTTAGCTATTGTTTAAATTCACCTACCCTCTTAGCTGCTAGCTGCTGTCTGGGATGAGTGAGTGTGTTCAGCCAGGCTCCGGTAATAATCATTATGCAGCAGTTCCATATGTATTTGTAGCATATATATCCATTTTGTGTGCTGTCATTGGTGAATTTGAGTCTCTGCAGTGGAGAATTGTGTGGTAGTTTCCTTAGCCAGGCTAGCAGGCCTGACCGGCATCCTTCTACTTCCTCCCCGCCTCCCTTGCCTGCTGCAGCCGACAACAATCCACAGGCGCCCACTGGTCTGGTCGATGTCCTCCAAAGGACAGTTCATGCTTTCGCGGCGAAATTTTGAAGTTTATTCCACCCTCAAAAATAGGTAATTGAGCACTGTAGTGGTCCTATCAGTGACTATGTAACTACATGGAAACAGACCAAATGATGCCTGTTTCTTGTACAGTATAATAGCGTTACTGAAGGCTAACTCTAGCTCCATAGTTACGTTACCCCAAGCTTCTTCCCTTGTGAACACCTCCACTCTTCACTCTTCACACACTACGCTCCGATCTGCACACTGTTGTTTACCTTTTCCTGCTACCGCTGAATTCCCACGGGACTTCAGCGCAAGGCTGCAGCCTTCTGTAATGCTACTTTACAAGAAACAGGCATAATTTGGTCTGTTTCCATGTAGTTACATTGGCCCTCATTTATCAATCTTGCGTAGAAACGGGCATACATGTTGGCGTAAGATTATGCTTACACTTCTCTCACCGCCTGATTTATGAAGCTGTGCGTACCTTTGAAATCCAGGTGTACGCAATACCTGCCCTTGATAAATGCCGCGGCTGAAAACGATCGTCATTAGAATAACACGCCCCAATACATTCTGGGTTTTGAGGCCTTGCCCCTACAATTCACGACATGGCGAGACGTAATCCGGCTGAGAAGCGGCACTTTTCAGAGGTGGAGATTGAAACCCTGATATCTCCGGTTCATTAGCATTAAAGTGTGTACTATTTCGCAGCCTGAAAACTGGTATTAAAGGCTGTAGAAAGAATGCGGCATGGAAGGAGGTCACTGATGCGGTCAACAGTGTTGCCGTGGTAAATCGGACTCCAGCTGAAGTTTAGCCTATTTAATTTATACATCCTTGACAGTTTGAGTTTATGCAGAGTCTTTTATTTCACTCGTGTTTTTTTTCATGAGTCGGAACGAGGCAACAGCTGAGGGAGAGCGCTTGTCCTCCGCCCCCCCGTGCTGGACCCTGTCTCCTGACAGCAGAGGGGCTGGGAAAACAAGCCAAAATAACTCGGTCAATGGCAGAAATAAATCATTCACTTGAAAGAGAAACAAAAACCTGAAGAATACATAAAAAATATTGTGCATTGTCATGTTTCCTGTATTGAATATCACTGCCAAACATAACACTAGGCTACCTTTTAAAAGCTCTCTGGGCATCGGGTCATCTGGCTCCATCGCTACATTTATGGCACCGTGTTTTCCTGCGAGATGTTGTACAGAACCCCCCCAGGCTAAAACAATGTTGCATAGTGGTCTTCTTTTAGTTTGTCAGTCCGTTTTGTGGTGTTAGGAATTGTTTTTCTGCGCATTTCCGCACTAAATCAAAACGTGCGTACACCACCTCCTGAGCTGGCGTAGGATTTGAGCGTGCAGTACGCCAACGTCCATATTGATAAATCTCAAAGTCACCGTGGTTTTGGGTGTACGCCAGGTGTACGCTGGAAATTTGGTGTACGCACTTTTTATAAATGAGGGCCATAGTCACTGATATGATCATAACCACTACAGTGCTCAATTACTTATTTTTGAGGGGGGAATAAACTTCAAAATTTCGCCGCGAAAGCATGAACTGTCCTCTGGAGGACATCCACCAGACCAGCGGGCGCCTGTGGATTGTTGTCGGCCGCGGCAGGCGAGGGAGGCGGGGAGGAAGTAGAAGGATGCCGGTCAGGGCTGCTAGCCTGGCTAAGGAAACTACCACACAATTCGCCACTGCAGAGACTCATATTCACCAACGACAGCAAACAAAATGGATATATATGCTACAAATACACATGGAACTGCTGCGTGATGATTATTACCGGAGCCTGGCTGAACACACTCACTCATCCCAGACGGCAGCTAACAGCTAAGAGGGTAGGTGAATTTAAACAATGGCTAAGTTGCTAAATGCATCTTGTTGTCATGTAAGGGCCCTGTTCATGTTGCACAGACATTTTAATTGCATTTTGTGTCTGTTAAGAGGCACAAAGGCACTCTTTATCTTATGCCCCCATAACTGCTGTTTTAGCTGAATGGGAGCTCTCGGCATTAGCTGCAGCAGCTCCGTGTTGCTAGCACCGATTCGGCTCGTTTTTTTTGCTATCGGCAGTACTCATATACATATAACGATCAACACACATTAACGTAAAACTTGCCCGGAGTTCTCCTTTAAAGTATTTAAGATGTTCAGAATGATGATAGTCTGACAATAATTTACACCTTTGGTATATCTCCATCTGTTCAATGACTGTATTACTGTACCACTGTACTATATTTCAAGATACATTTTTCTTTTTTGTCACATTAGATAGAGGGAGGTATTGGAGTGGTCAAACTGAAGAGAGAGCACATCACACAGACCTACCCAAACATCCTTGAACTGGTGGGGAGTTCCATATATGTAGCTGTCAGTGTGCTGACGGAGAGTGGTAAGAAAGAGAGACTGTGTGTTTGTGCTTGTTCACTATGTTTGATCATGTGTGGGTTGATTTAACAATCATTATTTTTATTTTTATTTTTATTTTTGCAGTCTGGGCAACATGGGGATCACGTTTTGAACCATGTACACACAAGTTGCTCTGTGGCTAGCAATGGCAACCAGAGCATTGTCCTCCCCCACAAAATAACTCATATCAGCAATGTGGACAATAATAATAATAATAATAATAATTTCCCAAACAAGAACGAGAGGAAAAAAATATAAAATACAGATATTAGGATATGTTGTTATGAGTTAATCTAAAAGAAAGTAAACAGATGTTTTGTGTTTCTGCATTCATTCACAGGTGGTGAAATGGTGGAGGCGGAGTTGAGAAATATCCAGATTGTTACATCACCTTACACTATCACCTTTAAGAAAATGCCCAAATATTTCAAACCAGGAATGCCCTTCGATGTTACGGTAAATAACCTATTTAGATTTATAGAAATTAACAGCAAAAGTATTTTTACATTTCTACTTAAATGAGGAAAATCCTTTACAGAAACGTTTAGTTACTTAAAACCGTTACTTTAAAAATGCAGATACAAACACAGATGGCGGTTTATTCTAAATATTAAAGTTGCATCTGTCATGGATTTTCATCATGAATCAAAATATTTTCTCAAACAGGTGAGATTCCAGAGGAAAATAAAAATTCACCCATTTGGGTCACTATATACCATCTACTTTAAATCAAAATACGCAGGACACAGCTAGTGCTGTTTGCAGAAAAAGATAATCTCATATCATGAGTCAACTTAATATGTTTTAATAAGACATTTTTCTGATTGTTCAGCTGTTTGTGTCTCTGATGGCAGGTTGAAGTTGTGAATCCTGACGGCACTCTGGCAAAAGAGGTTGTAGTGGTGGTCGACCCGGGCCATGTGCAGGCTTTAACCGCAGCCAACGGCATGGCAAAGATTACCATCAATGCAGGTGCAAGTCTGGCAATCACCGTAAGTCTCACTATTTTTTATGTATATTTTTTGCATTACAACCCGATTAGCAAATGGAAGCTTAAAGGGTTATTCAGTATTTTTCAAACTAGACCGTATTTTCCCATGCATTGATATCTAAGTAATCTCGCTTTAAGGAAACAGACATCGGCGAAAATACATGCATCTGGCGGAATTTCCTGCGGCACCGGAGCAATCCCGAAAGTGGAATGTTGAGAATATAGACTAATGCTACGTTTACACGTGGCCGGCTATTTTCATAAACGGACATTTCTACCTCTCGGTTTTCAGAAAAGTGTTCGTTTATATGTACCCGTGTATATGCCTTCAATGCAGTCAAGAGCACGCCAGACCTGTAGGTGGCAGTGTAACGAGAAGCTCAAGCCCACGTTAGCCAATCAGAATCCCGACAATAGCAACTACAGCAACCAATCACATCCTCTTTCTCTCTCTCGGCTGCCTAAACCTCCGTTTGTCTCAGTTTACATGCAAACGTGCAAACGAAGTTTTCCAAAATCTCCACTTTGGCCAGAGTTTTTAGAAATAATCGTTTTCTGTGATAAAAACTGGGTTTTCGTGTAAATGAGAGGCCAAACCGCAGGAAAATATCTGCGTCTTCCCTTCGTGTAAACAGGGCCTAATATCTAAGTGACTAGTGTGAACAAAAATCTTAAAAATTGGTCCAGTGATAAGCAAGAATGCTTTAACCGGCAGCCACAAATAGGGCTGCAATGGAATCCTTAAAGCTTACCATTAATTTCCGTCCACTAAAAGTGCTGGTTTTGCCACTGACATGCTCAGATTGTCTGACAACTTTATGGTACAGAGATAGACATCTTTGTTAAAGAGTAAGGTCCTTTTTGTTTACCCAGAAACAGACACGACATTGCCATCTCCAAACTCACCAGATTCTATTTCAATAATCAAGACTTTTTGCTAGCGTGTATAGATCCAGCAGAGTGGTGATGGTTGGAACAGTGGAAAGACAGTTTTTGAGTTTTATTGTATTTTATTTCTGTCAGCTTTGAATGAAAGATGTTTTATGATGATAAAATGACTGTTAAATTGAGTCTGGTGGGTTTGGTGATTAAATCCATCCATCCATCTTCGTCCGCTTATCCAGTGTCGGGTCGCGGGGGGAGCAGCTCCAGCAGGGGACCCCAAACTTCCCTTTCCCGAGCCACATTAACAGACAGCTCTGACTGGGGGATCCCGAGGCGTTCCCAGGCCAGGTTGGAAATATAATCCCTCTTCACCGAGGGCCTCCTCCCAGCTGGACGTGCCTGGAACACCCAGGGGGCATCCTTACCAGATGCCCGAACCACCTCAATTGGCTCCTTTCGACTCAAAGGAGCAGCGGCTCTTCTCCGAGCTCCTCACGGATGACTGAGCTTTTCACCCTATCTCTAAGGAAGACGCCAGCCACCCTCCTGAGGAAACCCATTTCGGCCGCTTGTACCCTGGATCTTGTTCTTTCGGTCATGACCCAGCCTTCATGACCATAGGTGAGGGTAGGAACGAAAACTGACCGGCAGATCGAGAGCTTTGCCTTCTGGCTCAGCTCTTTTTTCGGTGCGATAAATTGATACCGCACCTGCTGAGCCGATTCTCCGACCAATCTCCCACTCCATTCTCCCCTCACTCGCGAACAAGACCCCAAATGTATTTGAACTCCTTCATTTGGGGTAAGGACTCATTCCCTACCTAGAGTAGGCACTCCATCGGTTTCCTGCTGTGAACCATGGCCTCAGATTTAGAGGTGCTGATCCTCATCCCAGCCGCTTCACACTTGGCGGCGAACCAATCCAGTGAGTGCTGAAGGTCACAGGTGAGATCCCCAGCCCACCAAACTGCATCCCCTCCCCACCCCGACTACAGGCCAACCCGCACATGAAATGAGTCTGACTTACTGCAGAGAACCCGGACACAGCTCTCGCTTTGGTTGTACAGAGATTGGATGGCCCTGAGAAGAGACCCCCTCACCCCATACTCCCGCAGCACCTCCCACAGTATCTCCCGGGGGACCCAGTCATACGCCTTCTCCAAATCCACGAAACACACGTAGACCGGATGGGCATACTCCCAGGCTCCCTCCAGGATCCTTGCGAGAGTGAAGATCTGGTCTATTGTTCCATGACCAGGACGGAATCCACGTTGTTCCTCTTCAATCTGAAGTTTGACTATCGGCTGAACCCTCCTTTCCAGCACCTTGGAGTAGACTACCAGGGAGGCTGAGAAGTGTTATGCCCCTGTAATTGGCACACACCCTCTGGTCCCCCTTTTTGAAAAGGGGAACCACCACCCCGGTCTGCCACTCCTTTGGCACTGTCCCAGACTTCCACGCAATGTTGAAGAGGCGTGTCAACCAAGACAGCCCCTCCAAACCCAGAGCCTTGAGCATTTCTGGATGGATCTCATCAATCCCTGGGGCTTTGCCATTGTGGAGTTGTTTGTCTACATCAGTGACTTCCACCTGGGAAATTGACAACGATCCCCCATCATCCTCCAGCTCTGCCTCTAACATAGAGGGCGTATAAGTCGGATTCAGGAGTTCCTCAAAGTGCTCCTTCCACCGCCCTATTACCTCCTCAGTTGAGGTCAACAGTGTCCCATCCTTACTGTACAGAGCTTGGATGGTTCCCCGCTTCCCCCTCCTGAGGTGGCGAACGGTTTTCCAGAAGCACCTTGGTGCCGACCGAAAGTCCTCCTCCATGTCTTCTCCAAACTTCTCCCACATCCGCTGCTTTGCTTCTTTCACGGCAGAGGCTGCAGCCCTTCGGGCCCTTGGGTACCCTGCAACTGCCTCGTCGGATGGCTTCCCTGAATACCGGTGTCCACCACGGTGTTCGTGGGTTACCGCCCCTTGAGGCACCTAAGACCCTAAGACCACAGCTCCTCAACGCAGCTTCAGCAATGGAAACTTTGAACATTGTCCACTCAGGTTCAATGCCCCCAGCCTCCACAGGGATGCACGAAAAGCTCCGGCGGAGGTGTGAGTTCAAAGTCTGTTGGACAGGGGCCTCCTCCAGATGTTCCCAATTTACCCGCACTACCCGTTTGGGCTTACCAGGTCTGTCCAGAGTCTTCCCCCACCCCCTGACCCAACTCACCACCAGATGGTGATCGGTTGACAGCTCCGCCCCTCTCTTCACCCGAGTGTCCAAAACATACGGCCTCAGATCAGATGAAACGATTATAAAATCAATCATTGACCTTTGGCCTAGGGTGCTCTGGTACCAAGTACACTTATGAGCATCCCATGTTCGAACATGGTGTTCGTTATAGACAATCCATGACTAGCACAGAAGTCCAACAACAAACAACCACTCTGGTATAGATCAGGAGGCCGTTCCTCCCAATCACGCCTCTCCATGTGTCTCCATCATTGCCCACGTGTGCGTTGAAGTCCCCCAGCAGAACTATGGAGTCCCCCACTGGAGCCCCATGCAGGACTCCACTCAAGGTCTCCAAGAAGGCCGAAATACTCCGAGCTCTTGTTTGGTGCATATGCACAAACAACAGTCAAAGTTTTCCCCCCCACAACCCGCAGTAAACTCCAACGTAGCGGCGCTCAGCCAGGGGGCTTGTGAGTATCCCCACACCCGCCCGGCACCTCACACCCTGGGCAACTCCGGAGAAGAAAAGAGTCCAACCCCTATCCAGGAGTACGGTTCCAGAACCGAGACTGTGTGTAGAGGTAAGCCCCACCAGATCTAACTGGTAGCGCTCCACCTCCCTGCAGCAGTTCTTGACTTGAGAGCAGGCTCCTTCCCCCACAGAGAGGTGACATTCCACGTCCCCAGAGCCAGCGTCTGCTGCCCGGGTCTGGTCTGTCGAGGCCCCTGACCTTCACTGCCCCCCTGTGTGGCAGCGCACCCGACCCCAGCGGTTCCTCCCACAGGTGGTGGGCCCATGGGTTCTGGAGAAATAGGTGCCACATAGCTTTTTCGGGCTGTGCCCGGCCGGGCTTCGTGGTAAACCCGGCCACCAGACGCTCGCCGACGAGCCCTCCATCTGGGCCTGGCTCCAGACGGGGGCCCCCTGGGCTTTCCTCCGGGCAGGGTCTCTCTATCTGATTAAATGATATTGGTAAAAGACAGGTTGAACAAAACACAGTCAGGTCAGTAATATGCAGCTCCTCAGTGCAAATAGATTGATAAGACCAAGTGTAAAAACAAGGTCCTAAGTATGACACCCTAACGTGTGTGGGACCAGACACATGTTGGATAAAATTAAAAGACTTAGTGACATTGAGAAAATCAGCAGCAAACGGGGCAAGACATGTCATCGAAGTAACGTATCACCAACCATAACCACTTTTTCTTGTAGAAAAGGTTGTCGGTTAAAATACGAGAGCTAATGTCATTTGTGTGTATGCCATCACGACGGAAGAAGGCTGGGCATTTCCAGAAGATTTTAAAATTGTCTATGAAAGCTACGTTGAGGACAGTGCAGGCAGACTGAAGCCAGGTGTTGAGGGTAAGAGAATGACTAAAACGGCCCACGCCACGGAGAGGAGGTAGATGACCGGAGAAAAAAAAACTAGGGTTGTCAAACGATAAAAAAATGTAATCGCCAAATTTCTTAATCGCGATTAGTCGCATGTTTTATCACATGAATAAAATTGTATTATTTTGCATTTCAGAACTGTTTTTAAATACATATTAACAATGGAAAGCAATTCTTACCAGTGTATCTTGATTGGGAATCAAATGAATGCAAAGAAGGTTACTTTATGAACTTGACTTTTACTTGATGATTCTTAGATTGAACGTGTCCTGTCTCAAATATTGGCAGTGAAATCATGCTAATGTTCTGTGTCTTAATGTTGAAAGTACATGTTTGCCACAACAGCTTTTTTAAGCCAATGATGCATGTTAATGCTTTTCTGCCCCATGGTGGCCAAAAATCGAATAATGCAGCTGTAAGTAACAAACTGAGTTGAGTTGTAGTTTGAGCCAATGCTTATTTGATGTTAATTTAAGGTGTCTTACCTAGAAAAACATTCACTTTTTACCTTTCTGAATTAAAAGACAATATTGACAGCACTGCAATGAAACGAAGCAATGAAGCATACCAATGGCCAGCTTTACGTTGTACTGTCAAGCTATTGTATGAAAATCCTTTTTAATTCTTGTCAGTGTATGTGTTTTTGTTAGTCCATTACGTGTTTTTTTATTGATAGGCTATTGCCAGGCAAGGTCTTCATAGGATAGGATAGACTTGAGACTTTTTAATGTATTATTTATTTATCTGTTTGTGTATGCTTACTTGTGTGTGTGTGTGTGTGTGTGTGTGTGTGTGTGTGTGTGTGTGTCATTAATTGCAGGCAAAGACCAATGATCCTCATATTTCAAATGAAAAGCAAGCATCAGCTACCATGGTAGCTCTCCCATATACCACTCAAAGCAACAGCTACATTCACATAGGTAAGGGACATCCTGAAATAACATTATATGTTGAAAAAAAGGTGGTGGAATTGGCAGAGTATGCACCATGCACTACATCTTTTCAGTGTCTGACACTCATCACAACATGTCACATTTGCAGGTGTGGATACAGCTGAGCTGGAATTAGGAGACAACCTCAAAATCAGCCTCATCCTCAAGAGGCAGGAAAATCAAGACAACGAGATCACCTACTTGGTGAGAGATGTTTTACACCTGCATGTGTGCATATGTAACTTTTTTTTTGTTGCATCCCACAACCTGTATGGTCTATACATGTCGGATAAAAACTGCTGTTATCTATGTCCATAGATCCTAAGCAGAGGTCAACTGGTAAAAAATGGGCGTTACAAGACGACAAGAGGCCAAATACTGATTCCCCTTACAGTCACTGTTACCAAAGAAATGCTGCCATCGTTCCGCATCGTAGCCTACTACCACACAGATGGCAGTGAAGTGGTATCAGACTCTGTCTGGGTGGATGTAGAGGACTCCTGCATGGGCTCGGTGAGACACAGATAGTAAGATTTTTTTTATATAGTCTAACTGCTTTAACGTTGCCTCATTCATTGACCTCCCCTTCACATTTAGCTGAGGCTGGAATCATCCAAACCCGCTCCATCCTATGAGCCTCGCAAGATGTTTGGTCTTAAGGTAACTGGAGACCCAGGGGCCACAGTGGGACTGGTGGCAGTTGACAAAGGTGTCTATGTCCTAAACAACAAGCACCGTCTCACCCAGAAAAAGGTAATTTCTTAATTTATATTTAACAAGTATAATGTGTGACAGTGGTTTAATAAAAAAAAAAAAATGTGTATAAAAAATGACACATTAACTTTCATGTTTGTTAGCGTTTGGATTCAAATAACATATATGCATATAAATGTGTTCAATGCCATGTAAGAACAGTTGTCCAGTTTTCACTAAGCTAGCTACCACTATATACCGCTCAATAAACTCCCCACTGGAAGGGTTTCAGGACAAGTACGGCGAATACAACTCGAGCCACTTTATGAACTTTTATTGCGCACACATAACACATAATCATCCACACACTAGATAGCCTGATTGCTATCGCTACGCTAGCCTGTCAGCTTGTTAGTGACGTCAGCAAGTTAGTAAGTTAGCAAGCTAGGTTGTAAACCTGTAATGAAAACACAAACACAAAACCCAGAATTAACCAATGAAATTATACAATCATATGATATTAATTCTTGGTTTGAATTACTAGCAAACTGCTAGTTTATAGTCCCTCACTGGCAAGGCGTACCAGTCCTGACCATTAATTGAATGAAAAAAAAAAAACCTAAAGGCGAACCGCCTGCGCACTGTGACATAATTGAGCAGACACACAGTCTGGTGACCAGGAATGATAATGAAAACAAACCTGTAAACTGGCATGATTATAACATATATGAAATATAACTTAAAACATGCCTGCACTTGGAATAAGGTAGTAAATGTACACTTATTTTCTCAAATACTCCAGAACATAATCATAACATCCATCACTTTTAATATATATATATTATATATATACATATATACATATATATATATATATATATATATATATATATATATATATATATATATATATATATATAAACAAACAATAGTAACACCTGCTGGAAAGTTCTACAACAGTCATGTGAGTTTATAGATATGTGTTTAAGAGACTCTATAGTGTAAGGAAGAGGATTATGGACAAATGTGAAAGATTTATTTGAGTTCTTAGATTAAAGTCAGAATTCTGACTTTTTTTCTCAGAATTCTGACTTTATTCAAAACAAATCTTACATGGCCGTTCTGATATGGCATTAAACACATTTATGAGACACATTTAAACATGCAATGTAAATACTGCAGGACAAATTTATACTGGATATAATATATAATTATGTATACGTGGCCTTAAAGCAGCAGCCTCTGCCAGCTCCTCTGTTTGTGCCGTTCTCTCGTCAAGATCTTGTGCCAATAATTCTTCACCCTGGTTTCGCAAAGGACAACCCCGACCATCAAACTCCAAAAACTCCTCTGTGTGTTCCACATTGGATTGGGATGAACTATCCATCTGAGTTGATATTCTAAAAACAACACAAAATTGCTATAGTTACCTATGCGCATGCTTAATAGCTCTTGAACTTTTGAACTGCTGCTGCTGGCTGAGCTGTGCTGTCAGGTTACAGCCTTGCTATCATTACTATGGACATAAACACGGCAAATCGTTTTTTTTGTGGAAAAAATATGTTTTGGAATATTGGATTGTATGAGTTTGACAATCGACTAGTGTGGACTTCACCAGAAAACAGGAAATAAACAGAGGTATGATTAACATTGTTATTGTTATGCCTTTCTGTCACATCTACTGCAGTCAGACTTGCTGTGTTCCCTCTGAAGGAATCACTGCACATGGGTAGGCACAAATGTAATGACATTTCGAACATGTTAAGTGGCTAAAAACTCGTTTAAAACTTGCCCAGACAACTGCCATTTTAGATCAGTGGAAGCTCACACATGTAGCTGCAGCTTCTCCGTGTTGCCTGCACCAATTCAGGTTGTTTTTTTTTCAATTGAAAGTACACGCATATTTATAGCGATCAAGATTAACGTCAAAATTGGCCGGAATTTCTCCTTTAAAGGAGTTGCTAACTCCGCCCAAACAGCTGATGGATTCATGTGACGCTTCAGAGGAAAAGGACGTCTCATCCCTCTACAACACATTTGTTCATTGCCTCTCTCCCCTGATGATTTCCTCGCGTGAAAAAAAGGGAGTGAATAGTGATCGAGTTTAAAAGTTTACAGCTAGTTTGGTTTTAACAGTAGATTACCTGTGTGCGTAAATGATGCTAAAGTAATTGCCTTTATTATTTGCCTTTGTCTTCATGTGTGGATTTATATGACCACAGGTTTAGGTGTTCATCAGAAAGCCTTAAGTTTTGAGCTAAAGTTGTTAAAGATGATGCAACGCTGACTTGTTGTGTTAAAATGTTAGAAGGTTACAGTTTATAGTTAATTTATTGTAGTAGCCTTACTGAAATGTTACACAGATATTTTATATGTTATTTTGGAGTAATCAACATGCACAGCTATTTTTGGTGTCATAGAGCAGAGTGATATATGACATTATTTCTAGATAACTTATGTGGCTGTGTTTCATTCAGTTTTAGTGTGTTTAATGTTTATTATATCCAAGATATATACAACTGTATATTTAGGGACATGCAACACATTAGTGAATGAAGTGTATATTTGAGAATAACTGTAGTTTATTAGTCTTTATTGTCACATTGAGCATGCACAAGAGTAAGAGAGCATAGTCTATTATTGATATTAATGGGCTAATTTCTAGCTATAAGCCATTTAGTGCTATTGTAAATGGCAGCCTTACGTGTAATTGTATTCTGTGTATGTTTCCCATTTAGACCACACCACACACCAAAAACTGTTAATTATCTGGAGAAAGGGAAGTTCTGTGTCTGATCAACAAACTGTAGTGACGGCTACTACAACTAAATCACTTAGTCGCACCTACAATATGTCTGTTTAACTTGTGTAACTAGTGTAACCCTATGTCTTGTCTGCTCAGGTGTGGGATATTGTAGAGGAGTACGACACAGGCTGCACACCAGGTGGAGGGAAGGATGGTATGGGTGTGTTCTATGATGCTGGGCTGTTGTTTGAGTCCAACACAGCTTTTGGGACTCCCTACAGACTAGGTGATAACACTTTTTACTACTTTCTCTTCCCTTCCCATAACATACCCCTCTTTAGGTTTTGATATTGTACCACTGAAACATCCCTAATTACAGTAGGAAAAAAAAAGTTTGGGGTTCTCTTTCATAGCATTAAATTTCAATGTCTCACTATAAGCCCCCTCACATATTCACAGGCACACTAATATATCATAATGCATCAGGGCCCTGCATTCATACTGTCACCAGAGGTATGCCTGTGCCACCCAATATCAAATTAATTCTAAATTATATTTTTTTAAAAAACAACCATGCCAAAGCATACCAATTCTGCTCCGTCGGATTAGGGTAGAGAAAAAAACAAAACAGTGCGCAAGTATATTGAACAACGACGGGGTGCTAGCTGATAAAACAAAAGAAAACAAAATTGTCATCATAAACATGTCGAGGCAGGTATAGTCGCCTTAGGGAGCGGGGCATCCACCTGGCCGCCTATCTGGACAACTGGCTACTGGTGGTACACTCGGACATTGTGTTGGCACACCTGGCCGATCCGGGTTTTGTGGTGAACAAGGAAAAGAGTGAGTTTAACACGGAGACAGGACGTTTCTTTTCTGGGTCTGACGCTGAATTTGCTCACATACACAGCCTGCCTGTTGTTAGCCAAGAGAGTGGACACTTTTAGTTCCACTCTGGCACATTTTGTTAGGAAACAGGTCTGTACAGTCTGTGTCTAAGGCTGTTGGGACTGATGGTGTCAGCACTGTTGGTGGCAGGCTGTACATAAGAGATTTGCAGCATTGGGTGGCAGGGTTATGGTGTTAGCAACAGATAAACATGTGAGTGATAACTACGCTCTGTCTGTGCATCCTGCTTTGTAAACGATTCCCCCCTGATAGTTCCTTGTGGGCACATTCCAGAGGTTGCAAAACATTATACAGTACAAAACTCAAGTATAGTTCCAAATCTTGTTGGGTTCTGCTAAATAACTTGTCTGTTATGCGTTTCCAGAATTGAGATGTCCGGCCCCCAGCAGGAGAAAACGAGCTGCAACTATTATGGACGTCACAACCAGCTTAGGTAAGAATCATAGCTCTAAACTACCCAATAAACACATATTCAGTCATCTTCTGTCATTGTCGTTGACTTTTACAATACTTATCTTTGCTATGCTTTACATTAGTGGAAATATAAAAGTGAGAGGCTTTTTACTTCTTACGCCATTTACTTTATATGTCTATGTTCCTTCATACTGCTCCTTTCTATACTGAAGAGAGAGGGAGCCCTCATTTCTTGCAGGTTTTACCCTCCCTTTTCAATTTTTTTGTCCTAGGATAGTGTGTCACATGTTGTACTGATTGTGATTTTGCTCTATTTTATTAAAACTGATTTGACTAGAAAAATATTTTGTATTTATTAAATAAGAAATATAACAATTTCTAATAGCTTTCCAGTTCATCATTCTTTTCCCCTCCATATCTTCTTCCTCTGTCATTCCTCCACAACCCTCTTTCTTTCCAGTGAGTCAGTATGAAGACCAACTCCAACGTGACTGTTGTTTGGATGGCATGAGGAAAACCCCCCTCTCATACACCTGTGAGAGGCACAGCGAATACATCAGTGATGGTGCAGCCTGTGCCGCAGCCTTCCTGCACTGCTGCAAGGAAATGGAAACCCTGCAAGCTGAGAGGAAGGAGGATAGCCTCCTACTGGCTCGCAGTAAGATACAGGGACAAGGGATGGGGGGTAGCCCTGGGTGGTTATTCATGGTCATACTGGTAGTTAGAAAACAGTCAAAATAGTAACATTTTTGATGACACTTTAGGTGAGGAGGATGACAGTTACATGGACAGCAGGGACATTAATTCTCGAACCGGGTTCCCTGAAAGTTGGCTGTGGACAGATATCAAACTGCCTGCTTGCCCTCAGGAAAACCCTAACTGGTGAGTCAACTAAAATATAGACACAAACATTACACTGATTACTTCATAATGACACCATTAGGATGTAGAGCTATTCTTTGCCTCTGAAAGTGTGAACTTTTCTTTGTTTCAGTGACACCACGACATTGACGAAAAATGTTCCTTTGAAAGACTCAATCACAACCTGGCAGTTCACTGGCATTAGTCTGTCAAGAACTCACGGTAAGAATTAAGCGCCGTAAGCAATGTGTATGTTCAAAAGTTGTTTTAGTCGTGCAAGAGAGAACTCAGAATGGACAGATATTCTAGCTAGCTGTCCGGATTTATCTTGCAGAGATCTGAGAGAAGGTTAACCATAGTCCCCATAAATCGACCGGAGAAAAATACCAACATAAATTAAGCCCAAGGCAATGGATATCAGGCCTAAATGAGTGAAATCCGGCGGAATTTCCGTTGGCAACGGAGTAATCCCTGAAGTGGAACGTCGTAGATAGACTAGGATTCAGTGACTATAATAGGGTGACCAGACGTCCCGGGTTTGACTGGGACAGTCCTGATTTTGAGTTGCTTGTCCTGAGTCCTGACAAAAGCCTGTCGCGACGCTAAAATGTCCCAGTTTACACCAACCACTATGAAATTGTCCCAGATGTCAGTGATTACATATTATAGCGTGGTCTCAT